>JABUQX010037898.1:22500-27500 GCA_015478945.1 Trachelipus rathkii
ATATATATATATGTTTTTCCTCTAAATTTTTAAGGTATAGCTGGTGAATTTGCCTGAAACTTTTCTATCTAGAATGATCTGGAGCAGATGGTGCAGTTACCTACCCTTATCTTTGATCGTCTTGGAGATGACCCCAACTTTCTAGACCTTTTCCTAACTCTACAATCCTTTTCTTTCCTGTAAATCTCTTCCTCTTGGGTTTTCTCCTCCTTTTACCCCTTTTCCTCCTATTTATCTTCGTATCCTATTTTTTACCTTCACGTCTCCCGCAGGAAAAATCCTTGTACACGGCGAGGAATTGTTTTTGGCATTTCGGTGCCGCAAACTGGTCGGATTTGCGGTAGTACTTCTTTGACTCCCCATGGAATGACTACTGCTACTGTTTAAAGGGTCAGTAGGAGTTTCCAGAGCGCATAACAGGGGTTGATGCTCCATATTCATTTTCTTCAACTAAACCTAACAAAACCTAGGTTTAATTCTGCTTGTTATCATGCTATTAGCTGTACAGCAAAGTTGCCAGCTGCCAGCTGCCACTTGTCAGTTGCCAGCTGCCAGCTGCCAGTTGTCAGTTGCCAGTTGCCAGTTGTCAGTTGCCAGTTGCCAGCTGTCTTCAAAGTCAAGAAACTCATCCACCTATATTTCATCCCAGAGTTGTGCAAAAACTTTTTTTTATAACACTAAAAACTCCTTCTTCTGTAGAAAATGTAATTGCCGTTACCGTGGTTCAACCGGTAGAGCGACAGAGTCGCATGGCAATTGCCCGGGTTCGATCCCGGGTCCGGATCCTAGGTAGAAATTACCTAGAGAAGTTTCCCCTCCTCCTTGAATGAAAAAAATTATTTTTCTGGTTCCTCTTCCTCCCACTCTTTATGACAATTTTCAAAATATGTTAACTCTAGCTTTGCTCCTTCATCTACAACTCTTGTATCTTCCGACGTTATATCTTCTGCTAAAACTGAAAACTTCGCTCAAACCTTTTCCACTAATTTCATTTAGATTGGGGGCTATTCCTACTCCTCTACTCCTCCAGTTCAGTTATGCCAAATGTTGTACTTTTTTCTAAAGATGTTATTTTTCGTCTCTCTGAACTTAACACTAAAAAGATGTACAGTCCTTTGATGGTATTCCTCCTTTGGGTCTCAAAATCTTGCTCTCTTCCGAGCTTGCACTCTGCTTTGGTAATCCTCAAACTATCTTCCAATCGTTTAAACTTCTGTTCTTTCTAAGGCTTTCGAATCTATCCTTAAGAGGAAAGATTTGGAAACATCCTAATTCTTCAAATCTTATCTCTGGTCGCCAACATGCTTTCGCAAGAAAGCTCTACTGGTGATCTTCTTTCTTTTATTCCGATTTTTGGTCCTCTTCCCTTCGACATTTTCATGGATCCCTTTGTTGTGGCACTAAAAGCCTTTCGATATCGATATCGAATATCGAAAGTTTATCGATATCGAATATCGAAAGCCTTTCGATATCGATATCGAATATCGAAAGCCTTTCGATATTCTCTGATGGATTTCTCTTTGATTTCTTTTCCAGTCGTTCTTTAGCAGCTATTTTAGAAGGCCACCGTTCATCCTTTAAATCTATGAATAATGGTGGTGTTCCTCAGGGTTCTGTCTTATCTCCAACTATCTTTATGCTTTTTATAATGACCATCTCTCTATAACTTCTCCTACCCACTCCTATACTGATGATTTCACCCATCATTACCCCTTTCATTTCGAAAATTTCCCTCCCCAGCAACAGTTAGTTTGTGCTAGAAGGGCAGCCTTGGAGTATCTAACCTCGGCTATTTCTCGAATTTTTAATTAAGTTATGGAGAACAAGGTTGTTTTCAACGACTCAAAAACTAAGTTTCTCCATCTTTCTACTAGACATAATCTTTCACACAGCTATAACATCTTCTAAAACACACAACTCAAGCCTTCGTCTGCCCTTATAATTCAATTGTAAATTAAAGACCGACATACCTTAATACGTGTGAAAGTGTCCAATTGCAAATGGTAATAAAGAAGAACTACAGAACACCGACTAGCAAAGACTTTACAGTCCACTCAAGGCTAGTCTGTTTATTATTTTTGTTTATTTAATTTGTTGGATGTGTCTACTGTTATTAAAAAAAAACTGTTATGTATTTTTGAAATAAGTATATTATTTTACCTATTTCTATGTAACATATGAGTCTGCTCACTTAGGGCAGATCTGCTTCTAAGCAACAAACATCATAGTATGTTAAGTATTTTTGTTTATTTATTGTGTTGTGATCGATTAGATCACCGTCTTAGAACAGATATGTTCTATGTGGTGAACATCAAAAATATTTACTACAGTTATTCAGTGTGATCGATTAGATCACCGTCTTAGAACAGATATGTTCTATGCGGAAAACATCAAAGCCATCAACTACAGCCATTCAGCGTGATCGAATAGATCACAGTCTTAGAACAGATATGTTCTATGCGATAAACTTCAAAGCCACTTACTACAGTTATTCATTACAGTTATTTGTAACAGATGTTCATGTGGTGAACATCACAGCTTAGCCACACAGGTTAAGTGCGACTGATGATATCACTATCCCAGAACGGATACTTGCAAACCATGAACATCAAAGCTACTGCAAGCCGTAATTCTTTTTACGCTGTGCTTATAACATTTTCTAAATGATTTCAATTTTTTAGTTTGATTTTTACCATATTCAGGATACTACTACTTTCTTGTATCTGAATAAAGTAAAATCGAGTTGGATTGCGTTCTCAGACCAATATTCATAAAGTGTTTATCTAACTTTTTTGAACTAATCGATGTTACCGCTGTTCACTATTTCATAAGAAAGACTATTCCACTTCTCGATTACATCGTAAGTGAAGAATTCTTTGCTATATTTGTTTGAAATCGTTTATGACAAAGTTTATGCCCATTACTGCGTTACATCATTAAAATTATATCTGAAGAATTGCCTGTAATCGATATTGTCAAATTTATTCAGTATTTTGAAAACTTCTATTAATTTTCCTCTTAATATTCTTGTCTCTAAAGAATGGATATCTAATTCACGCAGTCGTTGCTCGTATGATTTACCTCTCAATTCCGGGATTAATTTGGTTGCCCTTCTTTGAATTCTTTCAATTTTTTCTATGTCTTTTTGAGGTATGGACTCCAAAACTGCACTGCGAAATCCAAATGAGGTCTAACTTATGTTTTTCGTAGAGTGAAGTATTATATTTTAGATTTATATTCGAAGTTTCTGGCAATAAACTTTAGAGCTTTATTTGCTTTTATAACAGCTTCTAGCACATTGTTCTCAAAACTTTAAATCCTTTATTAATTAATACTCCTGATCCTTTTCCTCACTTCGACAACTTTGATAATTGTGTCATCTTATTTGTAATCATATTAGTTGATCCTTTCTTAAAATATGTAACTTCAAATTTATCAATATTAAGTTCTTATTTGCCATGTTTTTGACCAATTTACAATCTTGCTTAAGTCGCTTTGGAGTAATTGTTAATCTTTCTACATATTATGCGATTTCAAGTTTCGTATCATCAGCAAATTTCGAAATATTGCCAAAATATTTTCATCTATATCATTTACATATATAACGAACAGTATTGGACCCAGGACAGATCCTTGGGGTACAACACTAATAACATTCGTACAATATGAGCATTCACCATTGATAACGACTCTTTGTTGGCGATCCGAAAGCCAATTTTTAACCCAATTTAAAAGTTTTCCTCGAATACCATGAGCCTAAGCTTTCCAATAATTCTTGATGAGGGACGGTATTAAATGCCTTTGAAAGTCTAAGTAAATGACATCGAATGATTTATAATTATCTACATCGTTAATAATCACATTAAAAAAATTCTAGCAAATTTGCTAAGTATGATCTATTTCTTCTCTAAAACCGTGTTGGGTATTCTTGAGCAATCCATGATCTTCAAGATGCAACTAACCTATTAGTTAATAGTATTGCTTCAAAAAATTTTACCAACTATAGAAGTCAAGCTAATTGGTCTTTAGTTATTCGGGAGCTTACGATCTCCTTTTTGAAAATGGGAGTTATATTAGCAATTTGAAATCATGAGGAACTATTCCTTCCTTTTAAAGACATTGAAAGCAAATGTATTCACTAACATGTCTTTCAAATTTTTGAGATGCATTGGATAGTATCCATCTGGTCCAGGTGATTTATATTTATTAATAGTTTATCAATCTGGAAAGCAACTTCCTCTTCTTAGAATTTCAAATGTATCTAAATGTTGTCTGCATAAAAGTTTCTTTATGTTTTCCATGCTAGGTAGGCTATCTAGATTCTCTCTTCTTCTTTCGTAAAAACTGTCGCGAGAAAAAATTATTCAAAAATGCTTCGCTATATCAGCACTGTTTGATTTTAAATTACCATTAATGTCCAGTAAAGGTCCAATTGATTCCTTAATGGAACTTCTTTGTTATTAACATATTTGTAAAACTTTTAGGTTAATTTTACATTCACGAGCAATATTATTAATTTCATAGTTTCGTTTATAATATCTAATTAATCGTTTGCAGCTTCTCGCCGACAAGTTATGTAACTATTATTAAGAAGAAGAAGAAGAAGAAGAAGAAGAAGAAGAAGAAGAAGAAGAAGAAGAAGAAGAAGAAGAAGAAGTTCTTCCAAGGAATATTTTAAAAACAGTATAGGAGTGTCGTTTATTAGTTGGTTGTTTGGGGTATGGCTTGTCCTGAGTCGAAGTTATTAGATCGCCAGGTCAAAGAAAACCAGATTTACTTTTATTCGAATAGCATTTAGAATTTTGCATCTTTCAAATCTTGGTTAAAATAATATTTTGTATTTATTGGAATAAGCTCTTTTATAATTCGCTTATAGTATAATAGTGTCTATTTGAGTTCGCTCATTTTGTAATATAACAATTGCTTGTAGCTGATTAATTCGCAATTGCAACATTACTTAAAGAAGCAAAGATATTAATCTTTATTTATCCAGTTTTGTG
>JABUQX010037899.1:0-5000 GCA_015478945.1 Trachelipus rathkii
ATATATATATATATATATTATATATATATATATTATTATATCATTATATATATATAATAATATATTATATATATATATATATATATATATATATATATTTTAATATAATATATATATATATATATATATTATATATATTATATATATATATATTATATATATTATATATATATATATAATATATATATATAATATATATATATAATATATATATATTAATATATTTTCTTGTAAATCAATAATAAGACGTTAAATGCAGACTTTATAAGTGAGCAAAATTAACACAACTTAATTTTTGTATTTCGCTGTGAATTTCCACCTTCGATGACTCCTTCAGAAGCAGATGTGTAAAGCAGTGTTTCTCAAAGTGGGCGATAACGCCCCCTTGTGGGCGCTGGACGCCTAAGGGGGGCGGTAAGGGGCCTAGAAAAAAATGGGGGGTGTTGAAGTTATTTAGTAATTTTAGTTCATATTTCTTTATAATATATTTATACTATATATATATATATATATATATATATAGTATATATATATATATATATATATATATTAATATTAGTATATATTATATATATATATATATATATATATATATATATATATATATAATATATATATATATAATATGCCATTGTGGTTTTTAAGTTTTGGTAAAGTAAAAAAAAATTTGGGGGCGCTGAAAAATAATTGATTTTCAAAGTGGGCGTTCGATGACTCCTTCAGAAGCAGATGTTCTAAGGCATTACCTATTTGTTATGAATAGAGAACAAGTACCTTCAAAAGGTTTGGTAACCGCTAAAGATGGTTATAGAATTGTTGCAAAGGACGTGGAAGCCATTTGGACAAAGTTTTCCTTTCCAACAATAACACATGAAGGAATAGTTTTAAGAATTCAAAGACTTATAGAATCAGATTTGAAACTAAATAAGACTCCACAAAGCAGACGAAATGATGACTTCAAAGCTGTAGTAAAGTCATATGATAAGATGTTTGACATTTGCATATGCAACTGTTAAGATGCAAAATTAAATACCAAAGTTGGGCAGACATATTAAAAATAAGTTAAACATTTTATAGATTGAATGGAAATCATTTGTAGGTCAAAAAGAAAGGAAAAATCAACTAGGGCCAATTGATAAAGCAGTAACAGGTGAGAGAAGAAGGACGCAAGAAAAATTGGAAAGCCTTAGTGGTAAAACTGTTGTAAGTCTTGGGAGGGTAGGGGTTGTTTTAGTATTAGTAGTACACAAGGCTTAGAAATTTGTGTAACTTCAACCAACATAGGAATAAACTTTGATGTTATAGAGGAAGATACTATGGAAAAAAAGAAAAGCGGAAATGATGATGAATTTCTTCCAGAATTTGAACTTAGAGAAAATACTCAGAATAGATTTAGGTATAATAATTTAGCAATAACAGCTGACAGGTATTGTGTAAGCTACAGGGCAGCTGCTGCTATTTTGAATGCAGCATTAAAGGATATGGGGATATTGAATGAAAGCAATATGTTGGATAGGAAAAAGGTTGAAAGGGTGAGAAAACGTGTTGGCAACACGAATATCATCAGAATGCAAATTAGAAAACTCTAATATTGAATGCATTGGATTCGACGGCAGAGAAGATCATACTAAAACAAAAGCTGGAACTGAATATGAGGAACACTATGTTATTGTCAGAGAACCAGATGATATTTGCATGACTCGTATTACACCAGATGTGGCAACGTCAAATGTATTACAAATGAAATAATAACTTTCATAATTGATTCTAATAGTAAAAACTCCCTTAGAGCAATTCTTTGCGATGGGACTCCAGTTAACACTGAAAGAGTCAGTGGAGTTTTTGAGAATGATTGAAATATATATGGAAAGACCGGTACAGTGGTTAGTTTGTCTTTTACATTCAAATAAACTTCCATTCAGACACGTATTCCAGTTAATTGATGGACAAACATCAGGCCCAAAAACATTTAAGGGTATCATTGGGAAAAAAATTGAAGAAGATTTAAATAAGCTGGAGATTGTTAATTTTGAACGTGTAAACAACACCCTTAAAGAGGTCCTCGAAGATATCGTTAAACACCTTAGCACTGACAAAAAATACTTATATGAAATGTGTATTAGTATTTAGTATAACATCAGGGAATATATCGCCATCATTAGCCAAGAAATCTCCAGGCACCCTTCATCATGCCAGATGGCTAACAAAGCAAACAGGATCTTACGGTTATACGTTTCTACACAACTTCCAAGTAAAGCTTCTTTAAAAATAAATAAAGTTGTATTTGTAAATTTGCATTTGTAAAGACCCCCTGATATTTTCACCATGCTGGGATTCGATCCTGGACCCTAGCAGATGAGCGTGCAAGTGTTTGACCACTACGCCAAGACGAGACAAATAAAGAACACGTGAATACTTCTACTGTCCAAGCAGAGCATTACTACGTGTTCTTCCCGCACGCACTAGGGTGTTGGGTCAAAAACAAATTTAATTGCAGGTTATTGCATTTCTTATGTACATATTGATCCCCGGTTCTTGGTATTATTATTCACGTGCGCGAGTAACCTGTTTTTTGGGCCCTACGGCCGAGTGAGAAGCGGGGAAGAAACGTAGCAATGCTCTGCTTGGACAGTAGAAGTATTCTCGGGTTCTTTTTTTGTCTCATCGTGGCGTAGTGGTCAAACACTTGCACGCTCATCTGCTAGGGTCCAGGATCGAATCCCAGCTTGGTGAAAATATCAGGGGGTATTTACAAATATATATATATATATATATATATAATATATATATATATATTATATATATATAATATCATATATATATAATATATATATATATATAATACTATATATACTTATTTAAGTAATAAATTAACTTTCATCTTAAAATAATTACCCATTGAATTTATTTTCATTAAAAATATTTTCTAACGTAGAGTTTCTTCATTCTGAATAAGTAATATCTATAGACCCATAATTATTTATGCGGACACATACACACTCTCCACGCTCACACACCAAACACGCCAACACTACACAGCACCACATCACACATATATATATAGTATATATATAATATATATATATATATATATAATATATAATATTATATATATATATATATATATATATATATATATATATTATATATATATTATATATATATATAATGTAGAAGGGATAGCACATTCCGGATCGTCACAACCAATTCTTGAACCACACTTGACTTTTGTTTTACCACTATTTCCATCTCTCTATAAATACTCCACCTTCTCCTAATGGTAAATTTGACCACAGCCACATCTCTTAATTTTAGTTGCTTGACTCCAACAATATCCATCTTGCCTATGCGTTTTCTTCTAGGCACTTTAATTGGGCTGATTGGGGGCTCTGCGTCGCTTCAACGTTAACCATTCTTGGAATGACTACTTTGACTCTGAAGATACTTCGACTTTTGAATAAGAAAGTGGAGCTGTAATCGTTGAAGGGATGAGCCCAGGTTCATTCTTCTTTCGCCAAAATCTTTTCTCTCCTCAATAATCCAGGTTCGATGTGCTTGTTTCTTTGGCCATTCAGGCTAGAGACAGCCCGTAATCGCGAGTGGAAAAATTCTCGTTCTCCTTCACTCTCGCTAATTTACATTCAGCTAGAAATCGTTTGCAGGGATACTCTTTGACGAGCAAAGAGGGCTTTCAATATCAAACGAAAGTGGCGCTAAACGCTCGCTTGGTTTCTGCCTACTGATTATTTCTTTCTGGCCTCGTTGCTAAAAATATCTCTAACAAATTCTGTAAATCTGCCTTTCTTCCTCTTATTCGATCTGTGATGGTTCTGTTGCTAACTCTCCAACTGAAAGGCCAATCTCTTCGGCCTCCTATTTTTCCTCCTAACTCCACCTTGACGATTCCGGAGCTATTCCTCCTCCTCCTCCTCCTTCTCGCCTCTTAAGGTGTGTCTATGTCTTTTGCCTGTGATTAATTTGATGCGGGTGCAATCGAGCTCCTGAGATGCTATGAACGTTAGAAGGCGGGTGGCCCGGATGGCATTTCTCCCCGAGTTTTGGGGGAATGTGCTTACGTGCTGACCCAGCCCTCGTTCAACTATATTCTCTATGCTCATTACACTTTATCTCAGTGTTGAAAGCCACGAACATGTCCAACGCTATTCAAAATAAGCAAGCCGCTCTGATCCTTCTGACTAATACCGCCCCTATAGCTTCTCACTTGTACTCTTCTTACGATCTTTGAAAGCCCTCCTCAACTCTCACTTCTTAGACCATCTGGAATCTCACTTCTTTTCGATCGCCAGTATGGCTTTCGGCGTTCAAGGTCTACTGGCAATATACTTTCCTATTTAACTGATTTATATTTTTTTCCGCTCTTAGGAACTACGGGGAGACTTGCGTGTGGCGCTTGACATAATCCAAGCACATTTGGACCGGTATGGCACGCGGTCACTGGCTCTCACGGGCTCCCTTCCTTGGGGGTTTCCCTCCTTCTCTTGCTTACTTATGTCTAGCTTTCTTTCAAGTCGCTCAATATCGCTGTGTTAATGTCAGCGACTTTTCTTCTTTTTTTCTGTGCAATAGTGGGTATTAAATCAGGGTTCGGGTCTTAATTTCTTACTTTATTCTATTTTCATTAATGATCTTCTCACATGCACCATCTAAACTCTATCACTCATATGCCGTGACTCGACCCTTGCAATTCTTTCAACTCATTTCATTCTGTCCTCTATTACTTCTAGATTGCCTCTCGTCTTAATCTTCCGTTCTATTCTCGCTGATCTGGGTAGAATTTCCGGATGGGGTCGTCTCAACCTTGTGAATTCAATTCTTTAAAAACCCAACTTCTACAAATCTCCCTCTCTAAAACACCTTCTAACTTTCCTATTTCTTTCGACGGTTCTCTCTCTCTCCTGTTGACAATATAAACATCCTTGGCCTTAGCATAAACAAAAAAAGGTCTTGGAAACCTCACATCACAACGGTTGCTAGGGTGG
>JABUQX010037899.1:20000-25410 GCA_015478945.1 Trachelipus rathkii
ATAATATATATTAATAGTAATAATAATAAGTAATATAATATAATAATAATAACAAAAATACCATAATAATAATACAATAATAATAAAAATAACAATATAATAAAATTATAATAATAATAATAATATAATTAATAATAATAAAATAATAATAATAATAATATATATAATAATATAATAATAATTATAATAACAATAATAAATATATAATAATAATAATATAATAATAATAATAATAAAAATTAATAATATAATAATTATAATAATATTAATAATAATAATAATATAATAATATTAATAATAATAATAATAAAATAATTATAATATAATAATAATATAATAATAATAATAAATAATATATAAATAAATAATAATAATAATAATAATAATAATAATTAATAATATAATAATAATATAAAATAAATAATAAATAAAATAATAATAATAATCATAATAATAATAATATTAAATAATTAATAATACTAATATATAATAATATAATACATAATAATATAATAATAATTAATAATAATATATAATAATATATATATAATATTAAATAATAATATTAATAATATACTTGACGGACTAATCAGTACAACAGCAGTAATGCAATGTAAAATATTAGTATTAATAACATTAGTAATAAAAATAAGAGAAAAAACAAATAATAATAATTATACCATTATAACTACATCTGAAAAATAATAATAATATATAAAATAATATAATAATAATATAATAAATAATAATAATAATAATATATATAATAATAATACATAATAATAATAATGAATAATAATAAATAATAAATAAATACCTGGTGGCAAATAATAATAATAATGCAAAATTAGATAATAAATAATAAATAAATATAATATGAATAATAATAATAATAATAATAATAATAATATATTTAATAATAATAATAATAATAATAATATAACAATAATGTTACAGCCTAATTACAACCGTAAACTTTTAAGAAAGGTATCTCTTAAAAATCATAACTCATCAAACCAACTATCATCATTGACTTTTAATTCTAAGAGAAATTGATGAGACCTAGAAGAAGAATATTAATGATGCTATAGAATCGTCAAACATTCCGTCGTAGAATATGCCCTAACGAGGGTAGGGAAGTCCTCGTTAGTATTTAGATAAGTAAGAAGCTTCTAATTATTTCTACGAACGACCCAATGGTGGATCTTGACTCCTGTAACATTTTTTAGGAGTATAGATAATAATAATATAATATAATAATAATAATAATATACTAATAATATTAATGATAATATAATAATATAATATTATAATAATAATTATATAATATAATAATAATATATCAATAATAAATAATATAAAAATAATCAAAGGGCAAGAGGAAGAAAAGAAGCAGAAGAAGAAGAAGAAGACGAAGAAGAAGAAGAATGAAGAGAAGAGAAGAGAAGAAGAAGAAGAAGAAGAAGAAGACAGAAGAAAAGACTAGCAGAACTGCAGAACTACAGAACACTGACTAGCAAAGACTTTACAGTCCACTCAAGGCTAGTCTGAGAAGAAGAAGAAGAAGAAGAAGAAGAAGAAGAAGAAGAAGAAGAAGAAGAAGAAGAAGAAGAAGAAGAAGAAGAAGAAGAAGAAGAAGAAGAAGAAGAAGAAGAAGAACTGCAGAACTACAGAACTACAGAACACTGACTAGCAAAGACTTTAAAGTCCAATTAAAGGCTAGCCGGAGGAAGATGAGAAGAAGAAAGAAAGAAGAAGAAGAGAAGAAGAAGAAGAAGAAGGAAGAAGAAGAGAAGAAAGAGAGAAGAAGAAGAAGAAAGAAGAAGAAGAAGCAAAGAAGAAGAAGAAGAAGAAAAGAAGAAGAAAGACAGAAGAAGAAGAAGAAGAAGAGAAGAAGAAGAAAAAGAAGAAAAGAAGAAGAGAGAGAAGAAAAGAAGAAGAAGAAAAGAAGAAAGAGAAGAAGAAGAAGAAGAACGAAGAAGAAGAAGGAAACGAAGAAGAATAAACCAAAACAAGAGTAAAAGAAGAAAAAGAAGAGAAGATGAAGAAGAAAAAGAAGATAAATTAGAAGAAGAAGATAGAAGAAGAAAAAAAAAGAAGAAGAAGAGAAGAAGAGAAGAAAGCAAGAGAGAAGAAAGAAGAAGATGAAGAAGAAGAAGAACGAAGAAGAACGAAGAAGAAGAAGAGAGAAGAAGAAGAAGAGAAGAAGAAGAAGAAGAAAGAAGAAGAAGAAGAAAGCAAGAAGAAGAAGAAAGAAGAAGAAGAAGAAGAAGAAGAAGAAGAAGAAGAAGAAGAAGAAGAAGAAGAAGAAGAAGAAGAAGAAGAAGAAGAAGAAGAAGAAGAAGAAGAAGAAGAAGATAGAAGACGAAGAAGAAGAAGAAGACAGAAGAAGAAGAAGAAGAAGAAGAAGAAGGAAGAAGAAGAGAAGAAGAAGAAGAAGAAGAAGAAGAAGAAGAAGAAGAAGAAAGAAGAAGAAGAAGAAGAGAAGAAGAAGAAAGAAGAGAAAGAAGAAGAAGAAGAGGAAGAAGAAGAAAGAAGAGGAGAAAGAAGAAGAAGAAGAAGAAGAAGAAGAAGAAGAAGAAGAAGAAGAAGAAGAAGAAGAAGAAGAACTGCAGAACACCGACTAGCAAAGACTTTACAGTCCACTCAAGTCTAGTCTGAGGGAAGATGAGGTCACCGGCTTAGAAGTTTTAAAATAACGCTCTAAACGTGACCCAAAACTGTATTACAAATGTTATTGTAGTGTCGAATCGATGATGTACCGGCTTACAGATGTTACGAATAACCTCTAAGTGGTGGTGTGAATGATTAGGTCACCTGGCTTAGAAGCGTCTTAGAATAACCCTCTTTATAGTGGTTGGACATCAAAATTGGTTAATACAAAATATGTATGATAATGTGATCGATGATGTTCACCGGCTTTGAACGTTAGAAATAACCCTCTAAGTGGTGACACATCAAAGCTGTTATTAACAAATCATGCGGCGCACAGACTTAGAGCGCTAGAAGCCAGCGGTAAATATGTGCGGTAATTTACCTCTAAAAGAAATAAAACATTAAATGTATCAATATAAGTTCGGCGCCAAAATTCTTTAAGATGTACTTTTAACATTTATCAAATGATCTCAATAGTTCATTTGATTTCACCTTATCTAATTCTATCGTTTTAATAAAGTAAGATTCGGTATGAGTTGAAGTTCCAGAGTCAATTTTCTTAAAGCGTTTATCTAAAATTTTCTTTGAATAAATCGATGTTTACCGCTGTTCACTATTTTTCATAGAGGAGACTTTGACTTCTCAATGTTACACGTCAAGTGAAAGAAATTCTTTGCTATATGGTTTGAAATCGTTTATGACAACGTTCTGCCCATACTTCTGTTACACTGTTTAAAATCATATGCTAAGAATTGGCTGTAATGCGATATTTTCAAAATTTATACTAGTATTTTGAAGACTTCTATTAATTTTCCTCTCATTCTTCTTGTCTCTAAAGAATGTATATCTTAATTCGCGTAGTCGGTTCGGGTCGTATGACTTTACCTCTCAATTCTGGTATTAATTTAGTTGCCCTTCCTTTGAAGAAGAAGAAGAAGAAGCGATATGACATGAGTCACAGGAGAATTTTACTCTCCTCAGCGGGATTCGACTTGGACTGCGCGTCGCATAGTTCACAATAACCGGATGCTCTAACGCACTAAGGCCATCCACGTCTCAAAGAAAAGACGCTTCAAACGCGTAGTTTTTAAAAGCAACCGGTTTTTCATCCCTTATTGCTGAGTACTCAAAGGCCCTTGGCCCCACATTAAGAACTACCGAACTAATCAGAACAGAACCGACTAGCAAGACTTTACAAGTCCCTCAACGGCTAGTCTGTTTAGATTTTTTTGTTTTATTTAATTTGTTGGATGTGTCTACAGTTATTAAAAAAAAACCTGTTATGTATTTTTGAAATAAGCATATTATTTTACCCTTTTTCTATGTAACATATGAGTTTGCTCACTAAGAGCAGATCTGCTTCTAAGCAGCAACAAACATCATAGTATGTTAAGTATTTTTTGTTTATTTATTGTGTGTGATCGAGTTTGAATCAACGTTTAAACAGATATGTTCTTATGCGGTGTACATCAAAGAAATATTTCACTACAGTTATTCAAGTGTGATCGATTAGATACGTATTAGAACAGTATATGTTCTATGCGGAAAACATTCAAAGCATAACTACAGCCATTCAGTGTGATCAAATAGATCACAGTTATTTGTAACAGATATGTTCTATGCGAATAGCATCAAAAAGCCATTACTACACGTTACTTGATTACAATATTTTGTAAAGGATGTTCTATGCGGTAAAACCATCAAAGGCTATTTATTACAGTTAGTGCGATCCGATGATTATCACTATCCTAGAACGGGAATCACTCTTGCACAGCCATGAACATCAAAGCTAATACAAGCCGTAATTCTTTTTACGCTGTACTTATAACATTTTCTAAATTATTTCAATTTTTTTAGTTTTGATTTTACGATATTCAGGATAGCTACAGAATTTCTTGTGTTTTGAATAAATTAAAATTGAGTTGAATTGACGTTCACATACCAATATCCTTAAAGTGTTTTTAATCTAACTTTTTCTTGAATGAATCGATGTTGCCGTTATTAACTATTTTATATGAAAGACTATTTAACTTGTCAGTAACATCGTATTGGAAGAAATTCTTTGCTATATTGGTTTGAAATCGTGTTATGACAGAGTTTAATGCCATTTATTCGTGTTACATGCATTAAAATTATATTCTGGAAGAAATTTGGCCCGTGTAATTCGATATTGTCAAGATTTATTTAGTATTTTGAAAACTTTCTATTAATTTTCCTCTCATTCTTCTTGTCTCTAAAGAATGGATATCTAATTCCCGTAGTCCTTGCCTTCGTATGACTTACCTCTCAATTCAGGGATTAATTTAGTTGCCGTTCTTTGAATTCTTTCAATTTTCTTCTATGTCTTTTTTGCAGGGTATGGACCTCGCAAAAGTTGACTGGTATTCCAGATGAGGTCTGACTAATGTTTTATAGAGTGGAAGTATTATATTTTTAGATTTATATTCCGGAAGTCTTTTGGAATTAAATCTCAGAGCTTTATTAGCTTTTTTTAAGCAGCTTCAGACTTGTTTCGCAAAACTTTAAATCCTTGTTATTAATTAATTTCTAAGATCCTTTTCTCACTGACACTTTGGAAATAATTGTGTCATCTATTCTTGTAATCATATTCATTGTTTCTACTCCCAAAATGTATAACTTTACATTTATCGGTATTAAATTTCATTTGCCATGTTTTTGAACACAATTTACAATCTTGTCTTAAGTCGCTTTGGAGTACATTGGATCTTTTCTCACATATTCTGGGCATTTCCAG
>JABUQX010037900.1:0-2500 GCA_015478945.1 Trachelipus rathkii
GTTTTAGAATTTTATGTCATATTACCTTGACTTCCTCTTGAATATTTGCTTTATCCAGCGGGTCAAGTCATTCGGAGATCGCTGAACATAGCACAACATAGCTGTTTTGATTTTCTCTGGCATGAAGTTATCCATTGCATTTTCTTTGTTTCTTCTAGCATTATTTGTTTCAGTGACCTTGCTTTTAGGAATTTCTATCGACTTTAAACACGAGAAATTTTGGCCATCCCTTCTTGTTAGGAGTGAATAAGGGTTCCCCTTTCAACAATTAATCTATGTTCTTTCAAAAAATTTCGAATTTATCCTTAGGGGCAGGCCAGGTTTTCAGTTATGGGATTGTTTACGCTACGCCCAAGACCGGAGATTGTCATCATTTTCTTAACATTCAGCTAAATTTGAACAAAATAAAAAGCAAACAGCAGTTTTTCTTTAATTTGGGAATATCATATTTCTTCTAATTTTATATCAGATCGTCATATCGATATCCCTGTAAGAAATGCAATTTTGGAGATTTTCTTTCCTTTTTTTATTCTTGTTACTCTGTATATTGTTTACATATCGCTTAAACTTTCACTGATGTTGGTCATATCTAAAAATGATAATATATAATATATATATGATATATATATATATATATATATATATATATATATATATATATATATATATATATATATTTTATATATAAAAAAAATATATATATATATATATATATATATATAAATATATATATATATATATATATATATATATATATATATATATATTATATTAAAATATATATATATATTATATAATTCTATAACTATAATATAATAAAAACATATATATTTATATCTATCAATATATATGGATTTTAAAGGTTGGGCTATATATATATATATATATATATATATATATATTCTATTATAATATATATATATATATTATATATATATATATATATATATATATATATATATATATATATAATATCAATAAGATTTATATGACGTTAACACTAATCCTCGCGCTTCCCTAAATCAATGCGCTATTGCCATTCTAAGCTGCCTGCTAATACCTTTCTATTTTTGAATAATGACATAATCTCAAAGTTGATTGAAACGTCTGTCGACTTGAATATTTAATAGCTACACATCCAATTTTGCGAAGGTTTACGAATTATTAATGTCATTTAGGAATATTCATAACGATTAATACATGTCTGGATCTTAATACTTTAAAATTTTAATTTTGCGCATCATTGTATTATTATTATTATTATTATTATTATTATTATTATTATTATTATTATTATTATTATTATTATTATTATTATTATTATTATTATTATTATTATTATTATTACTGATTATTTTATAATTATTAATTATTATTATATATTATATTATTATTTATTTATTATTATTATTATTATCTATTATTATATAATTATTATTATATAATTATTATTATTCTTATTATTGAATTATATTATATAATCATTATTATTATATTATTATTATTATTATATTATTATTTTATTATTATTATTATTATTATTATTATAATATTATTTATATTATTATTATTATTATTATTATTATTATTATTATTATTATTATTATTTTTATTATTATTATTATTATTATTATTATTATTATTATTATTATTATTATTATTATTATTATTATTATTATTATTATTATTATTATTATTATTATTATTATTATTATTATTATTTTGAATATTGCCTCTATACTTTGAAATAATTCTTATATTTTCAGTAGAAAATTTAGTAAAGGCTATTCTAGAATAAAACGATGTTGGAGCTGTTAACATTATATCAATATTTCGCCTGTATACTTCAAATTTGATCATTATTAACTAATTAATTTATGATGCAACTAAATATGATATTTACAAAAAATAAATTACAAATTATAAAAATATAAAAATTATAACATTAAGTACGAAGTTCAAAAAAAAATTAAAGGTAAATCAATAAAAGCTTACATTATTTTGCAAATAAAACCATTATTTATCAGTGATATGTAAATTTACCTGCAAATCATTTATTTGCTCATATGTCAGAGTGGATATCACTTAACAGATTTCATAGAACGATTTAAACAACTTTGTGCTAAACTTTACTTAGGTAGAAGTTAAAATTCAAAAAGTGGCACTCCTAGATGCTCTGTTTGGTTTTAAAAATGGTAGAGTCGAAAGAATGATTAAATTATTATGATTCTAATATACTTAAGGGTTACATCCTATCAACTACTAAAACTCAAATACAAAGAGTTTATAAAATCACTTCTACGTCGGAACTCTGTAAGAAAGAGGTGATATGAATATATAAAAACCTAATTAATTTGGGTATCATCATTTTAAAATATATTAAAAAAAATTTAAATAACATTCTGACCTCTAATAAAAGTTTACTCCATAAGAAAAACAAAATAAATTTTTACTATAAATTATCAAATTTGACTGACTTTTCTCGAGAAGAACAAAAAAT
>JABUQX010037900.1:7500-10000 GCA_015478945.1 Trachelipus rathkii
CCACTACTACACTACTGACCAATCTAATACAAAAACAATCTTACAGGATTTTACCAAGCCCTACACACCAAACGTATTTTTTTAGTAGCAATAGACATAAACAAGGCTTTTGATACAGTTTCACGCCACCTATTAATTGATAAAGTATTAAATGCAGAAATCACCATCAGTGACAAAAAAAAAATAATTGCAAACCTATTTTCCTAGAGTCGTACAAGGATGCCACACATCCGCTCATATAAATTATATAATGGAATATTTCAAGGCGCCATTTTATCACCAATACTTTGAAATCTTTTTGTGCATGACCTACCTCAACCCACAGCCCCATCTAAAAAATTAACAGCTATACAGACAACCTAACAATCACAGCTCAAAATTGCTCTATAAATACAGCAAAAGGAGAACTACTGCAATATATAAATTAACTTGAAAAGTGGCAATCAACAAATTGAATAACTGTCTCCCCTCAAAAATCATCCATCACACAACTTACACCCGATAGAAAAGAATCTAACATCCATCGAATTGTGTTTTTTTCATACTTTAGAATTCCTCTTGCCAAAGAACCCACTATCCTGGGCTTAACCTTCGATACACACATGACATTCAACCCCCACATAAACAATGTTACCTCCTGAGCCACACATAAGTTAAAATGAAATGAAAAAAATTAACTGGAACAAATTTGGGCCAAAACAAAGAAACCTTCACAATAGTTTACAGGCAGTACTTCCATCCCTTCTTAAACTACACATCACCAACCTGGGCACCAGCAATATAACAGTCCAATATATAAAAACTATAAGTAATACAAAATAAAGCTTCTTAGAAGGCTGTATTCCCCTCACATCCATCCATCAATTACTAGCCAAAACAAAAGTTCTTCCTGTAAGTGCCCATCTTGACATGATGGGTTGCCAATTATACAGCAAGTTAATTTCAATAGACCACCCCTTACATCAACTATTACAACAACCCCTTCCACAGAAAAGGAAAAGAATCACACCAGCTTTGTACAACTCTGATATATACAACAAGCTGCCAACCCCCAACCCCTCAACCCCCAACCCCCAACCCCCCCACTACCCCGCCCCCGAACATTCCCATTTTATTAAACACATTCACGCTCAGTTAAACCAAATAACGATCTCCGCATATTAAATTACCACAATACTTCAGGCATGCCCCCCCGCCCAAAATATACCTTACAGAACAAACTTTGGACCATCAAACCAGAGGAATGCTATCCCGTTTACGCTCTGGGCACCATCCCCCCCTTCCTTTCAGGAATATAAATATAAAATTCATAACGCGTCCCTCCTCCTCCCTCCCCCCTCTCGTCAAAAATGTCCCTTCCTGTCATGCTAGACTGCTCGGACCTAACGGACATTAGAAATAGTTTGACGCTTTTCTCTGACGGATCTCTGGGTCCTGCCTGCTATGGTGGCACAACATCTTATTGACGACGACCGTTTCTCATAGGAAAGGAGCGGGGGGCAACCAAGTAAGCAAAAGCAACTATATATATATATACTATATTATATATATATAAATAATATATATTATATATTATATATATATATATATATATATTATATACTATATATATAATATATACAGTATATATATATTATAATATATATATATATATATATATATATATATATATATATATATATATATATATATTATATATATTTATATAATATATATAATATATAATATATATATATATATATATAATATATATATATATAATAATTATTTTTTCAGTTATATTTTTTATATTTTAACAATTATTATTTTTACTATTTATTAATTATTTTCCAGATCCCTTACCCTATAAGAAAAACCTTTTTTTTCTTCGTTTATTTGGCATGTTACATTTATTCTTTTATAAATAGCACAGCATTGCTTAGAATTTTGGTAACGTATGACCACAACCTTTTATATTTATTTTTAGACTTGACTTCTGTAATTTCAAAGTGGAAAATTGTGGAATAGGTTTTATAAGTACTTTCTCTTCCCCAATATACAGAGTAGAATGTAAATCATGTATGTATGTAATGTATGTATGTATGTATATATACTTATATATATATATATTATATTATATATAATACTTTAATTATATTATATATATATATTATATATAATATATATATATATATTATTATATATATATATTTATATGATATAGGCCCTTTTTCTGTTTTACGCTTGGGTCAGTTTGAGTTTTTTTTGTTTTTTTTTTTTTTTAATATATTGCTACTAAATGAATACCAGCAATGAATTTCAGTGGTAACGGACATGATCAAAAGTCGAAATATTTTAAATAATTTTTTAAAAAAATCACATTTATTGTTAAATATTGTTTTAAAAATGAAAAATATGTCTCAAAAAGTACGACACTTACAGAAAACCAATTAGCATATGTTAAGAATTAGCGTATAAAGCTCTATTACAACATATGTACAAAAATGAAGCAAAAACAAAA
>JABUQX010037900.1:25000-27500 GCA_015478945.1 Trachelipus rathkii
TAATAATATAATAATAATAATAATCATAAGTAATAAATAATATAATAATCAATCAAATCAATCAAAAAATATTTATTCATGATAACAGTTACAATTTTCATCCTTTAATAGAGATACACATAATTTTATAATATTACAATTTCAATAAGCCAATAAATTAGGATGCAATTTCCCTCCTATCTGAAATGGGTCTACTAATTGCAACACAGTGTTGTGTCCTTTGAGCCCCGAATACAATACATTCATTTCTTATATTTCATCATTGTTAATTACAGTTATAATTTTGAGCATCAACATACACTGATTGCCTTCCCTTTCAATAAGTAATTTTAATTGTTTTTAAAATTTACAATAATAATATAATGGTAAATTTAGCAATAATGATATTAATACCAGTGACTAATGCCGATCAGTGTAGTAGTCTATGAGTTTTTTTCAATACCTCAAAATTAATGGTTACAAAAAACAATATTTTAATAATAATAATAAATATAATAAAAATAATAAAATAATAATAATAACATAACAATTATAATAATAATAATAATAATAATATAAATATAATAATTAATAATAATAATAATAATAATAAATAATAATAATATAATAATAATAATAATACTAATATAATAATAATAATAATAAAATAAATAAATAAAAAGAAGAGAAAAAGAAAAAGATAAGGAAGAAGAATTTAAATAATAATAATAAATATAATATAATAATAATAATAATATCGATAATAATAATAAATAATAATAATAAATAATAATAATAATAATAATAATAAAATAATAATAATAATAATAATAATAATAATAATAATATAATAATATATGAACCTATGTTTTTTGCAGCTGACAAAATTTCTTAAAATTAAATTTTTGTGGTTTACCACTATTTACTTTAGCCTTATCGTTAAAAACTTGAAATATGCCCTGGTCAGTAACTCTAAAAGTAAACTCACAAATGTATTCCACATGTCTCAAAGTGTGATAATAATAATAATAATAATAATAATAATAAAATAATAATAATAATAATAATAATAATAATAATAATAATATATATATAATAGATAATAATATAGCAATAATAATAATAATAAATAATAATAATAATAATATAATAATAAATAATAATAATAATAATAATAATAATACTATATAATAATAATAATAATAATAAAATAATAATATTAATAATATTATTATTATTATTAATAATAGATAATTAATAGTAATAGTAATAAGATAATAATAATAATGATAATAATAATAATACATAAATATAATAAATAATAATAAATATAATAATAATAATAATAATAATAATAATAAATAATAATAATAATAATAATAATTATAATAATAAAATAATAATAATAATTAATAATAATAAATAATAAGTACAAACTACAAATCACAATTTAATTACAATCAACCAATTACAATTTTCCATTATAATCAGTCCATAAATAATAATAAAATAATAATAATAATCAATAATAATAATATTAATAATAATCAAATAATATATAATAATAATAATATATAATAATAATAATAATAATAATAATAATAATAATAATAATAATAAATAATAATAATAAAATAAATAAAATAAATAATAAAATAATTAATAATAATAAAATATAATAATAATAATATATATGAGCACAAGATACCTCGAAATTGTGATCACTTCGTGATCACAATTTCTTCGAAGTAATAATAATAATAATAAATAATAATAATAATAATAATAATAATAATAATAATAATAATAATAATAAGTAATAAATAAATAATAAATGAATAAATAAAATTTAAATAATATTCTAACAATAATAATAATAATAATAATATTAGTACTTATCAATATAACGTTTTTTCACTTTAAATGTAAATGTTTTTAAGGATTCTTCATTTTTTAAATTATGCGGTATTTCGTTATAAAGTTTAGCCCCTTTATAGCTAGCTGCTTGTCTAGCTTTTTCTAATCTAAATAAAGGGGGGTTGATATGTGAACTATTTCGTAGTGCTCTACTTCTTCGGTTTTGATTATTTTGATAATTAGATAACAATAAGTTACAGGCTTTATTATTTATGATCTTATGCTGCTCTTTTAAAAGAGATAGCTTTAACAGATCTTCGAACTGCAGAATTTTAAGTTTTTTAAATGAAGGTGTTGTATGATCATAGAAGCTTTTAGCAGCGCTTAGGAGTCGTATAAAACGTTTTTGCATAGTTATTAGCGGTTGAATAACTGATTTATTTGCTATGCCGTATATTGGGAGACAATATAGTAAAAGTGGATGCACATGAGCATTATATATCTTTTTCAGTATATATAGAGGAATGTATTTTGCTAATTTGACTAGTATATACATGTACTTTGCTAGTTTACTCACTAACTGTTTAATATGTTCTTTAAATGTTAATTTTTCATCAACTATTACCCCAAGTATTTTTGCATATGTGTCTCTTTTCAGTTCAAC
>JABUQX010037900.1:47500-53434 GCA_015478945.1 Trachelipus rathkii
ATGTATATATAGTATATATATATGTAATAATAATATAATAATAATAATATGTATAATAATAATAATAATATAAATATGTAATAATAATAATAATAATGTATATATATATATATAATAATATATATGTATATATATATATATATAAACTATATGTTCGTATATGTATATTGCATGTATATAATATAATAATATGTATATGTAATATATAATATATATATATAAATAATATATATAATAATAATAATATATATAATAATATATATATATATATATATGTATATAATATAATAATATTTATAATATATATATATATATATATATATATATAATATATATATATAATAATAATATATATAATTAACTATAATATATATATATGTAATATAATAATAATATATATATATATATATATATAATAATAATAATAATAATATACTAAGAATAAAAAATTTGATTTGAATGTAATTCTAGTCATACTCTACTCAGAAAAGAACCAATATATATAATGTAATGTAAATAATAGCATATGTATGTATATATATAGTAGTATGTAAGTATATGTATATGTAATAATAATATTGTAACAATAATGTATGTGTACATGTATATTATATATAACAATATATATATGCTATATGTATGTAAATAGTAATGTATATATATATAATATGTAATAATAATAATGTAATAATATATAATAATAATAATATAATATATATATAATGTATCTATATATATATATATATGTATATAATAATAATAATATAATAATAATATATATAATAATAATAATAATAATATATTATGTAATAATAATAATAATATGTAATATAATAATATATATATATATATATCTATATATATATGTAATAATAATAATATATGTAATAATATATATATATATATATATATATATATATATATATATATATATATATATATATATATATATATATATATATATATATATATATATATTTATAAATAAAAAAATAAAAAATAACAAATTAAATCTTTTAAAGATTTTGAGCTTTCCAACTCAAAAAAAATTGGTAAGGAAAAATTAAAATTTTCCTATAATATGTTAGGGTAAAATAGGGGATATTTTGACTTAAGAATTTGTCACTTCAAACAAACTTGATGAATATATATATAACATAACCATATATATATATATATATATATATATATATATATATATATATATATATATATATATATATATATATATATATATATATATATATATTCCCGAAGATTAAAGTTAACCAATCCATCAAAGGAATATTTTGTCTTTGAACATTTGTAATAACTGCGATCAGAGGTTTGAAACTTCAGAAATAAAATCTTCACAATAGATTACTCTAAGCCTCTCAAAAGGTTCTCTTTCATTCTGTCTTTAGTAAATAAAGAAAGACATTGAAAATAAAATAAATTAATAAGTAAACAAATAAATAAATAAATAAATAAATAAATAAATAAATAAATGTAGGTTCACAATATCTAAGCTTGTTATTAGTTTCTACCTAATGGAAAATTTATATAAATGTCTCATTGAATTTCGAACTTGTCATTTATAACGATTGTGGCTGATTTCGATGGGACAGAAAATTTCAGATATATATATGTTGTAAATTAAAAAAAAAAAAGTTAATAAGAACCATGGAAATCTCCCAAATAATGAAATAAAAATTACTGCATTAACTATACTGTATGATATTATTCCTATATAAGAAGAAATTGAAGATACAAATTCATTGCCCACTAAAATACAAATGCATGCCATACGGAACTTTTTCTAAAGAGACTCCTCCCTTCGTACTCCCGATCCATATATATGACTGAAAAATAAAAAAATTTTACTTCAATTTTATAATATATATATTATAATATAACGAATCCAACAAAACTTAACTTAACCTGACTTAACCTAACCTAACCTAACTTATATATATAGTAATAAAAAGAATTTTCTAACATAAGCATTTATTTTATTTATTCGCGTTAGCATCAGCGTAGCATTCGCGTTCGCATTCGCATCCTCGCTCAAATTAACGTTCGCTTTGGTTAGGGGTACCCTAATGCTAATATATAATTTATTCAAAATATATATAATAAATATTAATTAATTTGGAGAGTGTCACAAAATATTATTATATCAGAACACTTTTCCATGTTTTGCATGTGTTCGTAAAAAAAAAAATTTAATTTAAAGTAAAATAATAACAATTAACACTATTTTATTTTCTAAGAGAAGCTAAGGCAACACAACTCGGAAGTCCCAGCTAACCAAATTTGTTTAGCGATCCTTATGTAAAAATAAGTATATGATAAGCTTAATAATATTATAATGTGTCTCTTTTGTGTGATGAAGGTACTTGGATTGATCCCCAGATAAACAAAAAGTCCGTAAGATGGATATTTTAAATATATAAAAGGTGACGATTGCTTTACGTGCATTGTGCTGGGGATGCAAATTTTAGCATAATGTGTCTCCAACTGACCGCCTAAGTATATTCGTATGTTATAAATATATATAAATACTTGTAAGAGAGCAGACATTTTTGACAAACATACATCCACTCAAACACTCAAATGGAATAACTTATAAAAATATTCCCAAAATTATGCAAAGCTTTTCCTTCAATAAACGATGTGTAAAATCGAGATTTTATCTCTTGGTGAAATTTGCAAACAATGAAAACGTTTTGATAATACTTTTTAGCATTTGTCTTTTTCATCCTCGAATAACCTTTCATCCTTGCGTTGTTTTTGCAGCTGGTTCAGTTGCGCCATTGGATGAACATTTAGATTAGAGTACTCTGTCAAGCGCGCATACATAAGCTCGCGTACTATATATATATATATATATATATATATAATATAATATATATATATATATATATATATGTATATGTATAATATCTTCATATATGCTATATAGCATAGCTAACCTTAATAAATATATGATTTATATATGTAATATATAAATAAATATATATATATATATATAATATATATAATAATAATAATAATAATATATATAAATATATATATATATATATATATATATATATATATATATATATATAAATATATAAATATGTATATATATAATATATATATATATATATAATATAATATATATATATATAATAATAATAATAATATATATATAATAATAATAATATATAAATATATATATAATAATAATATATATATATATATATATAATAATAATAATAATATAATATATAATAATAATAATAATAATAATAATATATAATATATATATATATATATATATATATATATATAAATATATGGTATATATATATATGTATATATATATATATATATATATAAATATATATATATATATACAATTTTTTGAGTTGGAAAGCTCCAAAATCTTTAAAAAAAGTTTAATTTGCTATTTTTAATTTGTTATTTATATATATATATATATATAACAATAAGAAATATATATATACTATATATATATATATATAATATATATATATATATATATATATATATATATATATATATATATATATATATATATATAAAAATTAAGTTTAAATTAAAAAATAAATTTCAGTTTTAAAAATTAGTACAATTCATACTATAGGGATGTTTTTATTTAGTTGTAAGTTTTTAACGTCCAAATATAACTATGTTTAATAAAAATACTCAAAATGTGTCCAGTTTAAATTCAAAAATGCTCTAACAGACACGAGAAAATAACAATGTGAACAACAATTCTTTACGATTTTATAAGAAAGTGTACATAAACTTATCTGCATACATAGCTCTGTAAATAGATAACTATATATATATATATATATATATATATATATATATATATACAATTATATATAATATATATATATATATATATATATTATGTGTAATAATCTTAATATATATGTAATATATGTAATAATAACAATATATGTAATGTATATATAGCTGTAATATAATATGTAATATATGTAATAATAATATATGTAATAATAATAATATAATAATAGTAATATGTAATAATAATAATATAATATATAATAATATAATAATATATATAATATATATATATATATTGTTATATATTAATAATAATATGTAATAATATATATATATAATATGTATATATATATATATATATATTAATATATATAATAATATTAATAATAATAAATATATATATAATATATGTATATATGTAATAATATAATAATATATATAATATGAATATATAATAATATATGTAACTAGCAAATAATATATGCTGCTGTAATAATAATAATAATATATATGTATAAAGAAATTACTCACCAGCTGAAAAATATGTATGTAATGTAGTAATAATAATATATATGCTCAATGTATATATATATATGTATATGTATATATATATGACTATAATAACAATATGTAATATAGCAATAGCATATATATACTATATAAATATATATATGTAACAATATATATAAAATAATAATAATATATATATGTATATATAATATATATATATATGTAATAATAATAATATTAATAATATTGATATATATATATATAACAATAATATGTAATAATAATAATATAATATATATAATAATCGATATGTATATATAATAATAATAATAATAATAATATATATATAATATATAATATATAATAATATAATAATATATATAACTCAACTATATATATTAATGATGATAATAATAGTATGTATATGTATGTATGTATATATGTGTATGCTAATATTATGTATATGTAAATATATATGTATGAATATATGTAATAATAATAATAATATTTATAATAAATATATCTTTTATATATATATAATAATATAATAATATGTAATAATAATAATAATAATAATATATATATATAATAATAATATATGTAATAACTAATGTAATATGTAATATGTAATATGTATATATATATATAATATGTAATAATAAATAGATAATAATAATAATAATTAATAATAATATATAACTAATAATAATAATAATAATATATGTAATATATAATATATAATGTAGTAATAATATAATAATAATAATAATATGTAATAATAATAATAATCCATTAAAAAGAGTATGTATGTGTATGTATGTATGTAATATGTATGTATGTATGTATATGTTTAATAATATGTATATGTATATAATAATAATAATATATGTAATATATATATATATATAAATATGCTAATATATTATAATATAATATATAATAATAATAATAATAATATAAGTAATATATAATATAATAATAATATAATATAATATATGTAATAATAATAAATAATAATAATATAATAATATAATAATAATATGTAGATATATAATATATAATTTATAATATATAATAATAATAATAATAATAATAATATAATAATATATATATATATATATATAATAATAATAATAATAATAATAATAATATATGTTTATAATATATATGTATATATAATAATAATAATAATAATAATATATATAATAATATAATATGTAGTATGTATGTATATGCTAGCATGTATGCTGTGTGATTTATGTAACCATGTATATAATAATAATATATGTAACAGCAACATATATAATGCATAACAATATAATAGTAATAATATGTATGTGTATATAAATGTATAATATATGTATGTAACAATAATATAACTCATATATATATATATAATAATAATAATAATAACAATATGTAATAATAATAATAATAATAATAACATAATATATATAATAATAATACGTAATAATAATAATAATATAATAATAATAATAATAATAATAATAATAATAATAATAATATATAATAATAATAATAATAATAATAATATATGTATATAATATATATATATATATATATGTTTATATAATATGTAATAATAATAATATGTAT
>JABUQX010037901.1:0-15253 GCA_015478945.1 Trachelipus rathkii
CAAAAAGGTGTTGGAAAATTGAGTCGATAAAAAGAATGTTTTTTTCGGGCAGAGAAGGTCATCTTTTAAGAAAGACATGTTACTTCTGTTACAAAAAAAATAAATCACAGGAACCCAAAAACCAATTCCTCCACAAAATTCATAGTCAGTCTAATTTTTTGATTCTAAAATCTGTTTCTTTCTCTCGACAGAAATCCATCACAGAGAGACCTTCGACAATAGAGCACGAAAAAAAATAGTTTAAAGTTATCTCTTATAAAAGTTTGCAAATAAATAAATATATATTAATTGATAGAAAATGTTTACTAAGGTTTTATTTTAGTGATTAAAAATTGTGTAAAGGTGATTAGTTTTTATAAAGTAACCAACATAAGCTTCAAAAAGATAAATTACATAAAATATTTATAAAGGTTTTATTTCTTAAAGTAAATATTTATATTTTAATATTTAAACATCTTATAATAATTATCTAATAATACCATATATATTATAATAAATAATATTAAAATAAACACCATATAATAAATATATAATAATATATATACCTATATATAAACTAGTATATATATACTAATATAAATAATTATTATAATATAAATTATATATATATATATTTAATATAATATATAATTATATAATATGGTTTTGCTGCGCGTGAACCTGAAGAGAGATTTCAGAGGATTAGAATAAGAAAGAGATATAATAAGACAGACGGGTGTTAAAAGCGATGGGTTTGAAAACAAGCAATAAAGAATAGATAAAAAGTAAGCTATTATGGTTGATTTGAGTTGAGGCACAGTCCTTCTGGGCGTGAGAAGTTATTGTTGAATTGGTGAGCAAGAACAAATGGAACAGAGACTGAGTTTAAATATTTATGATATATGGTGAATGAAAAAGGGCTGATAAGGGAGCGGATGATGCCGAGTTGTAGTAGGAAAAGTGGATGCTGCGAGCAATTAAAAATCCTTGGGGATGTACAAGACACATAAAAAGTCTGCGAGTGCGCTAGGGGTTTTGACGTCGAGGAGTATGATTGTACCGGTGAAGTTCAACAAATGTATCAGTAGTAGAGACTATGGTCTGGAATATAAGAAGTATAGAGTCCAAAAGAAATACAACTGTAGTTTCAGATCAGGACAAAATCATATAGGGGCGTTTAGGGTGTGAGAAAAAGGAATTTGATAAACAATGAGAGAAAATAAAAGAACGTTATTAACAGAGTTAGTATTGTGTGAAAAGAAGGGAAATAAAATGAAGAGGAATTAAATGAAAGTACGTTTAGATGGTGGTTGGGTCATATGGAAAGAATGGAATGATAAAGAATCGGTTGGGTTAAGCGCCAATGAACATTAGATAGTGAAGTGTGTGGAATCAAGACTGGACGACGAGACACACGCGAAGTAAAAAAGTCGAATATGAAGTTAGCAACAAGAAATGTCTGAGGAAGTGAAGTGTGAGTTTTGCAGCGGCAGAGAAGAAAAAGTACATAATAGGCAGTAAATGGCAGGGTTTTTGTGAGGGAGTATGCGGTTGTGGCCCACCTGGGCCCAAGGGATGCAACACCTACACTGGCAGAGATGCCATTAGTGAAGGTCCGTCGCATAGGTGCCCTGAAAGCTCTAGGGTGGATTATCTGACGCGGACAGTTCTCACCTAATAGGTATAAAGGAGGAGGTAAGGCTGGGCTTTCTTTATCGACTTGTGTGTGGAATATTTCTTCTACCTTTACTTTTCTGTTCCGCTGTATGCTACGCACCTTAGCCCCCAGTCTTGGGGAAAAAAAATGAGTGGTCCTGATGATGAATTGATTTAAACATATATATCTATACTAATATATATATATATAATATTATATAATACATTATAATACTATATATATATATATATAAAACATAAAAAAATATATAATATACACACTAAAATAATATATCTTAAATATGATATATTTTCAAATAAAACATAATACAATTATATATATATTATATATATATATATATATATATATTATATATATATATACTATATTATATCAATATATATATAATATAGTATATATATTATATATATATATATATATATATATATATATATATACTATAATATATATATATATATATATAATATATATAGTATATTATATATATATATATATGATTAGTATATATATATATATATATATATATATAATATATATATATTTGTATAATGTCATACTTTACATTCATAAATGGAAATTATTAAAGCATCATACATAATATAAGAAAATAATAAAATCAATACGCAGAGGAAACTGTAAAAAAGGAAATAAAAAATATTTGGCAAGTTAAAAATGCCAAAAGTACTTGGAGCAAGTACCAAGCACAAGTACCAAGTACAAAACAGGCTCAAGTACAAGTACAAGTACACTAGGTTTTAGATACTGCAAGTACAAGTACAAGTACAAGTACAAGTACACCAAAAAATGTACTTAAGTCCAAAGTACAAAGTACAAGTACTTGTATTAATATGAACCCCAGCCAGAATATAAATATAATATAATAATTAATAATATAATATACATAAAATAATATAATATATATATATATATACATATATATTATATATAATAATAAATATAATATATAAATATATAATATATTAATATACTAGAAAAATAGATTATATATATATATATTTAATATATATATATATATATTATATAATATAATATATATAATATATATATATATATATATATATATATATATATATATATATAGTACCAGTTGCTGGAAAAAAAACTGATAATATTATGCTAGAATAGCCTCTCATAACACAAGATACAGAAGTATCACGCAGAAGCAAAGAGTAAGTAAGACGCTGAACGCCCGTAAACTAAATGGACTACTAACGCCAATTGCTACAGCCTTTAGAAGTGTAATGATAAAGTTGAATAGATAGAGAGTGCATTTACATATAATAATTAGATACACATACAAACCGACAACCCAGAACATCAAGTGCAACCATCGATGATCGAATTGTTGATTTGTCGGCCACTAAAAGACAACGCAAATCAAACTTATTCATATATTTGGAAGGGAAAACAAGAAAAAAAAAAAGAAGGCAATTGATTAAAGAAGACACTCAAGAGAACGAATGGATGACCGCTAAGTCAATAGGACAATTGCGGCATGTGAATTACTACATCTTCCACCAGGTACAAGAGAGCGAAGACCGTGCAAATAGAATACTAATCCTGTCGATTCTTTCCAATAACGATACTGAGCAAACATAACCTTGGAGCGCTACCTGATGTTACCATCTGACCACTGGAAAAAGCGGGCCGGGGCATATGCTGTTAAATGTGAAACTAATCTTTGCTGAAAAATGGGGTCTCCAGGCAATATGTTAACTGCAAAAAAAATTTGACTAATTCGCAATAGGCAAGTAACAAATACTGGAAGGCGATTTAGAAAAGATACGTGCGTGTTAAAGGAAATAAAACGAGTTAATATTTCAGAAAACACTCTACTTACTTCATTTACCCTTGTAGACATCGGCACTAAATAATAGAGAATCATTTATCTAGAAACTCGTTTTCAGTGAAATGAGAGTACTGTATATTATTAATCTTATAAAGATAATCAAACGCTGTGGTCAATGTTCATAAATTCTATGACACAAAGATTAAAAATCGAGATAAACGAATACTGAATAAGGAAGGCGAAATATCTTCGAAATTTTTACTTTAAGATATTCTTTGAGGGAACAGCAGCGCTAAAGAGATGAGTTATAGAGAGGAATATTTCTATAATTAACAGCAACATTTCCTTGGCGAAAGCCCACCATCTCGTGAAAATATTTCTTTTACGTGGCTTGCCAGGGAACCATTTATATCAAGCGCAGAGAGTGAGATTGGCAATAAAATCTGTTTAAATTGTTTTGAAAAATCTCTCCCTTTCGTCGGTAGAATTCTGCATATATCACCACAAAAAGGAGAAAGAGATATGATGAAATATAAATTTGTATTTTTCATGTTAAGTGTGAGTGATATTGTATCGAAGCATTGGAATATATTTGTGAAGGCCTTCTACCTGCCAAAAGCACCCGTATCTAGGCCGAATTTCAGAGAATCCTTATTTGAGGATTTTAGAAATACCAAAAAAAAATCGAATCGTAGCATCTCAACTTGTTTGCTTTACAAAACTAAGGAATTATTTATGGTATTTGAGCCCTGAAGTTTTGCATTTAGCTTTTCTTTGACCAACAATTTGTCATGTGAATTAAAAATGAAAATGGGAAATGCTTTGAGTTGCGAGACAGAATCTTCAAAGAAAAATAAGAGGGGAATACAATTAGAAATCGAAAAATTACCAGAAATTATTAACAACGAAATTGAACAATTCGTTTCAATCGAAACCAGAGGAATTTTTGAAAGATTTGTCCTGAATGATGACTTCCTTAAAAGACAGATTCATTGACGTGGCATAAAAATGAAAGTTTTTTAAAAGGTCTGAAATTAGTAAATAAATTGAATGTCGTAAATGATTCGGCTGAGAGAGGGGTTAAGCTTATGGAAGATTATAATAAATCACTTACAAAAAAACAAGCAACAGAAACAGTATGTGTTTCAGGTTGTAAGAAATTACCGCAGCAAGTTTCTGGGTATTAAAAAAAAGAATTTATCTCAGCGACAAACTTCTTAATGTAAATAAGCGATTTTCACATTTTTCTCTGAAAGTGTTTGTCGTACGATAAAAAATGGCAGATGATAATATGTGCAATTGTCCATTATTTAAAAGATCTGCAACTTTGGTACAATATATTTCCGCATATAATTAACATTTCTATAGATAAACAAATAAAAATGATTTTTTTTCCTGTATCATTTTAATGTTTTCCAATTTTTTCCGACTTTCAAGGTCTCATTATCCAATTAAGCTGAAATTTTACGTATGTTTTTCTCATAAAATGGAATCAAATTGGGGGTAGTACGAAGAAAATTCAAACTTATGTCGACAAGTTCTTCCCAAATCTGCTTAACGAAATTTAAAATAAATTCAACTAAAATATTTATATATATATAATAACACTCAATATACTTATATATAAATATATAATATATATATATATATATATATATATATATATATATATAATATATATATCTTATATATAAATAAGTATATAATAATAATATATATAATATTCATATATATAATATATATAATATAATAATTATCATTAATATATATATATATAATATATATTATAATAATATAGTATATATATATATATACTATATATATATAATCTATAATAATATAACACAATAATATTATAATATTAATAAATATATATATTATATATATAAATAATATAATAAATAGATATATAATAATAAAATATATTATATAATATATAATAAAAAAATATAAAATAAAAATAAAATAGTATATAAGCAAATATTATAATACAATATATTATAAAAGAAAATATAAAATATTAATTACTATAAAAGCTAAAAAATTAATAAAATATATATTATATTTAAATATATATAATAATACACTTAAAAAGAAAATAACTATATAATTATATATATATATATACTAACTCACTAATAATACACTCACCACATATACTCAATCACCAATAATATACCTCAACCTCAGCCTAAACAAATAAACTCACATACTAACATAATAAAACATACTATAATAAAAACTCCACTACTATCAACCACCTATACCACCTAACGTCACATAACCTCAACTAAATATATAAAAAATAAAAAATAAAATAAAAAATAATATAATTTTTTAGAAATAAAATAAAATATAAAATAAATATATAATAAAAAATAATGATAAAAATAAAATATAATAATAAAAAATAAATAAAAATATATATATATATAAATATAACATATTTATATCAAAATAAATCACGATATAATAAAAAAAAAAAACAATAAAATAATAAATAACTATATAATTATATATATAAATAAAATAAATATAATAAAATAATATATATAATAATATAATAATAAAATAAAAATAATAATATATAAATAATATTTATATAAAATAATACAAAAAATATAATATAATTATATAAAAAAAAATCATAAAAATAAAAAAAATAAAATAAAATACTATATATTGATTAAATACATAACAAATAATAAAAAATTATATATAAATTATATATTTATTATTAGTTTATATAAATAAGATAATAAAAAATAAATAAATAATAATAAAAATATATATAAATATATATAAAATAAATAATGATAAACAATATATAATAAAATATAATAAAATAAATATAGAAACTATTTATAAATAAAAGGATATATAATAATATAAATATAAAGTAAATAAATAATATTTAGTAAAATATATTATAATAAATAATAAAACATTAAAAAGCCTAAAGCCATTCAATACTATATCATCCACCCACCTCAATCCAACTCACCCTACCAATAAATAAAAAAAAAAAAAAAAATAATATAAATAATATAAATAATAATATAGATATATAAGATATAAAAAATAATAATATAAGAAATATATAAATAAATAAATATGTAATCAAGATGACATCAATAATGACATCTTATAATATAATAAAAAATAGTGTAAAAAAATATTCAAAATAAATATATATAAAATAATATAAAAATAAACATAAATAAATTATAAATAAGTATATTAATTTAATAATTATAAATAGTAAAATAATAATCAATAAATTGATAAAAATTTAGTGAGTTCAGATACAATCAAACCTTCACTAATATATAAATACTATACATTTATATAACAAAATAAAAAGATGATCTAAATAATATATATATATAACTAAATAAACTCAAAAATAACTAAAAAAATGTAATATACTATTATAAAAAAAACCAGAAAAAAATAATATAATATTAAAAAATAAATTGCAAATAGAACAATCTGATATAAGATAGAACAAAAGGAAATAGAACAATACGATAAGATCATAATCAAAATTAAAAATTATAATAATAAATTTTCAGAGTAAGAAAAAATAATATAAATATAATAGCTTTCAAAGCTAGAAATAATATATAATAATAAGATAAAAATATAATATAATAAAACTAATAATAAAAAACAATATATAAATAATAAAAATACTCCTGCAAACATATATAACAAAAAAAAAAAAAATAATATAACACAATATTAAACATAAGTCAATTAAAAAAAACCATAAACATAAACAATAACATATAAAACTATTAAAAAAAAACTATAGCGACAAAGTTCAAACTTAACGCCCCACACGGAAATAAAACGGAAGAGCTCGGAATCAAAAAAAATTTTTCACAAGAAGTAGCATCTAATAGATACATAAAATAGATGTTATACTAGTAGGTTCGAAATGATATATTTTTTTAATTTTTTATTTATTTTTTATATTTTTTTTTTTTTTTTTTATATGACCTGTTCTTAACCAGCAAGAGAAATATAAAAAAAAATATAAATATATATATAAATAGTTTGTAAAGGTATTAACACAAAGAGCAATGTAGAGAGGGCTCGAGCCGAAAACGAAGAGGAAAACACGCAAAACACAAAGGCGGCGGCAACAGTCTTATAACAAACACCCCGTTAAGGGAGAGGGGCCGGGAAGGAACCCCGCGAAACAAACAACCAAAAATACCACAAAGAGCGGCAGAAACCCACGCGTCGAAGAAGAAAAACAACCTCCCCACGAAAAAGAGGGAGTGGACTCGTCCTACCCCGAATACCGCCATAACACCACGAGCAAGGCCGAACCCAAGAAGAACCCCGAAACAAAAAACTAACCTATGCACCAATCCGCTCACCTGCGCGCCCTCATATGAATACCCCTTGCGAGTATTCTAAATAATATACTTCCTACTATAAGCCCAATAACATTTTACAACAGTAAGATTCCAACCAAAAACTGCTAATTCCATTTATCGCGTCACGCCATATCACTGTAAGTTATTGAGATATGAATAAACTTAATTTTTTTTCCTTATAAACCAATATTTACTTTTTACATCCCTCTCCCAAATCACCCCCTCAACCAGTCACCACACTATATCGTCCAATCATCGAGCCCGCAAACAAGACTACCAAAATCCGAAACCTGACACAAAAACACAAAACTTTACATACCATAAAAATACCATATATATATAAGAATGCGAGCTCAACACAAAAACAACCACAAACCAATAATAACACGTGTGGAAGGCGAATATAAAAAAGTAAATCATATTACACGCCACCAAAATCCAAATAAAATAAACAAAAAAAAACCATATATAAAAAAACTAAATAATATATATAAAATACTAAAAAATACAATAACACACACATATAGAATCGTTACCTAAACATTAATCTACAACTAAAATAACTCAGATAAAAAAGAATAAATAAACAATATAAATAATATATAAATAAACATAAATAAGCATAAGTATATAAAGCACATAAATGATTGTAAGCAGCATAAATAAATAACAAGCAAAATAAGCATAATTATAAGAATAAAGACTCGAAAATCAAATAAATGAATATATGAAAAATAGCAATGAGAAAGAAGAAACCCAATGAACTGGAAAAGCAATTGCCTTATGCTTGTCATCTTGTCTCAAGAATCCGAAAACCCAAAGAGCCAACCGCAGAAAGACACGAGCGCAGCCAGAGAGAGAAAAAAAAAGAAAAAAAAAGAAACGAAAAAGAAGAAAGAGAAAAGTAAAAGTGTTGGAGCATGGAGAATATATTAATTATATCATGCAAGCGGGAGATAATTGAGATTAATTATGTTTGCAAAGGATATACGCCCCCTCAACACACACTCACAAACCCACATCCTCAACAACACAAAGATTAGGTAGATTATGTCTGTATCATGAATTACCACATGTAGATTTTATCTTCCTTTTTTTTCTATAACACTTCACCCCCCTAATTTCTAAATTATAATCTATCCCGTGCACCCACGACAACCAAAAGCCACCGCCACCCACAAAAAAAACACCAAAAAAAAATAAACCCAAAAAACAAAAAAACAAAACCAAACACAAAAGAACCAAAAAAAAAAGCCCGAAAAAAAACACAACCCAACCTCAACCCACCACCCAACAAAACTCAAAAACAAAAACAACCAAAAAAAAACATCAAAACAACCAAAAAAAAAAAACAAACAAAACCAAACAAAAAAAAAAAAAAAAAAAATGTGATAATTGAAGCTTTAATGAGAAAAAAATGGACGATGAGGAGATATTAGAAACCTGGGGCGAGAAGGAAATGTATATTAAAAATACAACAGACAAAATAATTCAACACAGATTTTCAAATCCGTTGAATGCTAAAAATAGCCTAGCTTATTATTATTTATTATAAATCCTAGCAAGAAAAAAATAAAAAAAAAAAGGAATAGGAACAGAACTCAGAAAAGGGAAGGGAAAATTATAGTTATGTAGAAAATCTTATGTAACTAAGATAAATAATGATTTTTGAAACTTAAAGCAACCATCCATAAATGTTACATCGGATAATATGCGTGTAACGAAGAAAATTTGTCAATATTTTTTACAGACCTATCATATAAGTGGTTTTGTGACGGACTAAAGAGGTCACTTATTATTTATTGGGAAAGTAAAACAATAGTATGCAAAATATTTGCATAATTGTAATGATTAAGGCCTTTCAGTTAGACATGTTAGTAAATGATGATAACATTCTAAAGGGTGCAATTACCATTTGTTATGTTAGATGTATAAAAATGCATTTAAGTATTGTAGATATATTTCGTTTAAAAGAAGAAATCATTATAGATAGTATAAATTTGGTATTTTTAAAGTAATTTTTTCTAACATATCGGCTTTTAATCTCTACTTCATCAAAATTAATTTTTATTAAGTTTGTTTATTAGTTTGATAAAAAGCCTTGTTTGTAGAGAGGTTAGTTAGTTATGAATTGGGTTCTGACATAAAATAGAGAGTTGAGTGAACTTATTTTAACATGAGATGGGATATAGATTTAATGACTAATGTATACTGGTGTATTATATAATTATAAACTGTTCTTTTATATGATAATAAATTTATCTATCCTACGTGGTCGAAAAGATGAACTTTATAGATCGTATTAGAAATGCTTTCCCTGAGTATTTATACAGAGTTAAACCACCACAAGTGTAAATATAATTTTTTGATAAGCAACTCCAATTTCATTTAAATTACTATACTAAAAAAATTAATTTTACAATTTTTTCTAAGAAGTTAAAGAAAATGCAAAAAGATTCCTAAACCTTAAAAAGAAAAATTTCATTTTAGTAAAATATAAATAGAATTTCCATTTTTCTAATGCAAAGTTTAAAACTAATACTTTCAAAAGTTTCAAAGGACATTAAGCGACTTCCATTATTCGGTGTGAATTCAAAGGTGAAATAAAATTAATTTATTTCGATTTCTTCATTTTTGATGAGAGATGTTTTTCGCTAATTAATTAAAGTGGAGATGTATATAAAATAGCACATTGCTCATGCGACACTTAAATAGTCACACATTTAACAGAGAAATCTTTCTGACATGTTAAGAAACGGTTCCTTTGCTTAAGAAACGGATCCATTCCCAGAAATCACAATGGCTCCGTCATTAGAACCGTTTCCCTCGATGATTCGAATAATAATCAATGCAATCTGAGTAATGAAAAGGGATTTGTGCTTTCAGGTCTAGTTCATATCAAAATATTTCATATGGTTATTAACATCTAATACAACGTTTCGATGGCAAATAGATGTATAAAAATCTTTATGCGATGCTGATAAATTTCCAGAACTCCTTTTTTCGAAATTTCAATACGTAGCCTAGTTATCGTGGCTCGATTGGTAGAGAGACAGTCGCATGGCAAGGTCCCGGGTTCGATCCCTAGTGCGTATCCTAGGTATAAATTACCTAGAAAAGTTCCCCTCCTAGACTAGGGCTATTCCCTCGAGGTGTGAACTTTTTATTAAAAAAAAAAAAAAAAAAAAAAAAACGAAAATGACGGTAAAGTGATTGATTCTCGTGCTTAAAGACGCTATCTCGATCCTTATGCTCATCCTTGGAAGAAGTTCCCCTATTCAGATTGGTCAATGCCCATAAGATGATAACTTTAATCACTAAAAAATTTTTTTATCAACTTGAATCACAAAATGAATGCTTGAAATACTCGAGGGCAAAAAGAATAGCTTATCGAAAAATTAGGTTATTATTAGGTCAATAGGTCATTATATAAATGTCATTAGGTCATGGAGGTCATTAGGTCATTATATAAATGTCATTAGGTCATGAAGGTCATTAGGTCATTATATGAATCCGTAAAAGCCTCACTTAAAACTTCGGTTTCTCCATATTTCTAATTGATTAAGAAAAAGTGAAGCAAATTCTCACATTTAATTTATCCGCCTTATAAAATATGACAAATATATTAGGCCTGTTTTTTTCTCCATTTTTATCTTTCTTTCTCTTATATTTCAGTTGCTTTAGTGCCTAAAACTCAATTAGTGCCAAGAACTGTTCATAAATATTTAACTACAAATAAAATATAAATTTTTATATAGTAAATATAACAATAATAATATAATAAATTTATATCTTTAAAATAAAATTTTAATAAATCACAAAACAAAATAAATAAAGTTTTTGTGTTAATGTTATACAAAAATATGACTTAATCAATAGATCAATAGATCATAGATAATAGAAAGGGTAACAATACCTTAAGATCCATTGCGGAACATCATAGCTTTGCAGAATATACTGATCATTATTACACTTGATTAACTTAGATTTAATTAAGCTTTATATAAGAGTATTGAATATATAAAATAAAATGCAAATTTATTTTTAAAGTTATATAAACATATAAAAATAGATAATAAATATATTTAGCAAATAAGATATTTGAATGTTTGAATAATTAGAACAATTAGAAAAATAATAATAATTATATATATAGTATAATAAATAATAATTAACACAAATCAAATAAATTTTTATGTATATATAAAAAAATTGTTTATTCTAGATAAAATCAAACTAAAATATAAATTTAAAAGTTTATTTGAGTGTTATGTTTTATATATATATATATATATAAAATATGACTTTAATTACCAATAGATCAATAGAATCAATAGATCAATAGATCAATAGATCTACTGATATTAGGTATAGTAGTAGGAGAGTGGGTGTTTTGATTTTAACCTGAGATATTATACTGCTTTACTATGATTTACTGATTTACTGATTTAATACTTATATATATATTAAGTATGTTATATATAATTAGCAAATTTTTACGTTATAATATAAACTAATTACTTTTTTTATTATAGTGACATAATTAAACAAAATATATTTAAAGCAAAACAAAATAAATTATAAAAGTAATTAATAAACGTTTAATATATTGAAACACAAAAAGTAAACATAAAGAATAAATGATAAATAATAATGTTAATAAATATAAAAATAGCAAACAAATTAATATTTTAGTTATGACGTTATCAAAAAGAAAGGTGAAATCACCCTGCGAAATCAGAGAGAGAGTGGTGTTTTGCTTGGATTAATCTTACACCCACACGAGACTTGATTAATATTTACAAACTCAAGACATCCTTTTGAGTCACCTTGAGTCTCCTATTACATAAGTGACTATACAGTCATACACATGAGATGAATGACATTAAGTAAATAATAAGCATCTTGTACCAATACATCACACTTACACCTTTAATACCTATCACATTTAATTCTCATATTATAAATGCAACACTACCGTGACAATTAATAATACTTCTTATTTATAATTTAATCTCCAAGTTGGGGATACTACATACCTCCTCTCGAGGAAGGAGGTATATTATTCCAATCAAACACACATACATTCACATCTCCCCAATCACCAATACACAGAAACTTAATCCTAATATATACCATCTCAATTAATCCATATACAATAATAATAATAATAATACACCTATAATATAATATAATACATTACTCAAATAATATATAAATTACCATATATAATAATCCCAAGTTATACTTCTCTAATTAGCACTTAAAATAACTCATGCATAATTTATAATCTAATTCTTAATTAATATATATATACAAGATTTGGGATAATATTAGAATCAAACAATATCTCAATAATAACTTACACTAACTCACGGAGAGGTAATATCACTAAAATAACATAAAAACTCAATATATCTTTAATCCAATATCCATTAATAATATATAACTCAATTCACATTTCTTAATCACACCTATTATACTTCAAATCTAATTATTTACATTATCCATTAATAATATTTAACTTCATAATAATGTTAAACTTCTCTTAATAAATTATAGCAATAGCTATACAATACAGTGCCATTATCATAATATAACTAATAATTAATAATTAATAAAATAATACTATTTTTAAATAATATATTATATCAAAAATGAATTTTATATGAGGCAGAATAATAAAACAATAATAATCAATCAACCTAATAATTACCGGGATGTTTGTTAAAAGAGCTTATATGCCAAAGGCTCAATAATAATAACTATAATCAGATTAAAATATATATATAATAATAATACACTCACCAGAGAATATATTAAATTTCAATAATAATCAATTATAAATAATAAATTATGGGTCTACCAATATTTTCTATACTTCTTATCGAATAATAATAATAAATAATGTAATGGGAATATGAAAACAGTCATGTTATTAATCACGGATAAGCACCGGAGACTAGGCTGTATTTGTTGTGCTCCCAACGCAATATTGATTCCTCGTAAGCCGATCAGGTTTCGGTTGTCTTTTTCTGCCTAGTCAACCAGCACAAGTACTAAGCAAATATTCTAGACCCCTAGGGACTTAAATGTAAGGTTTCCCAAAGGATGCAGAATGATAGCAAATTAGCTCTAACCAGAAGTCAGTTTGGAACAATGCATCTCACGGACGGATGTATAAATATTTCCGGGAAACCTTTCCTTCCCAGTCTATAACGTTAAACAGATATCGGAAGGAGGAGCTGTAATCGTTAAAGGCCCTAGCAGTTCATTCCTTCTTCAACTGAATCTTTCTATCCTCATAAACCATGGTTCGAGCGTGCTTGTTCTCCTTTGGCTATTCAGGTAGGAGACAGTGCGTATCGGGGGTGGAAAAAAATTAAAGATCTCCTATCACTCGCTAATTTCATTCAGGGCTAGAAATCGTGTGCAAGGGTGTTACTTCTCTTCGCCGTACTGACAAACGGGCTTTCATCATAATCGTAAAAGTGAGGCTAACTTTCTTGGTTCTCCTAATGAGAAATCTTTCTGGCTCTTGCCAAAAACATCTCTAGCAAATCCTTCTGTAAATCTCCCTTTCTCTGATGATTCTGTTGCTTGTTGCTAATTCTCAACCTGAAAAGGCCAATCTCTTTCGGGTAACCTCCTTCATTTTCCACTAAACGTATCAACGCCTAGACGATTCTGTGCATTCTTCCTTCCTCCTCCTTCTCCTCTCAAGGGTCCTATCAATGTCTTTTTGCCTGTGATTTCATACGATTAGATGCATGTTAAATAAGCATTAAGGTAAAGATAAGAAAATTTATGAATGGATACAGGAAAGGGAGGAACGGGGGGGGGCTGGCCCAGTATTGGCAATTCCTTTACCCCTCATTTTTTTTGGGAAAGGAGAGTGTGCTTCTGTGCCACATCCGTCCGTCCCTCCGCTCACTTCATAACTCTATGTCTCATAACTACGCACTTATATTTTTTTCCCCCATCAGTCGAGGTTTGAAGTCGCAACATGTCCAACGCTATTCCGAAAGAAGGAAGACCGTCATCTTGGCCGCCTCTGGATCCTTTCTAAGCACTAATTATAAGCCCGGCCGCGCGCCCGAGCGACTATCGCTCCCGCTCTCGTCAAAATCTCACCACTTGTATTCTATCTAGGATCTTTTTGAAAAACCCGTCTTCACTAATCAACTCTGACTTCTTTCTTAGATTATCCTGGAAAAAAACTCATTTCCCTTATCTTTCCGGATAAGGCCAGTACGGCTTTCAAAGCTGCTCCGTGGTTCTTATTATTTCTGGTCTGGCGATTATAAACTTTCCTGGTCTAACAGAATTTTTATGGTTTATTCAGCTCTTAGGAACTAGGGGGAAAGACTTGGGGGCGTGGTGGCGCCTTGACTA
>JABUQX010037902.1:17500-50285 GCA_015478945.1 Trachelipus rathkii
ATATGTATAATAATATATATTTATATAATATTATTTAATAATTAAACATATATATAATTAAATATATCTATATAATATATATAATATTTATTAATATTAATATTATAATATATATATATATATATAATTATATTATATAATATTATAGTATAATATTATATATATATATATATATAGTAATTAATAATATATAAATATTTTTTAAATATATATATATTTATATTAATTATATATATATTTATATATAATAATAATTTATATAATTATATTAGTATATATATTATATAATATATATATACTATATATATATAATAGTTATATATATAATTATATTATATTATATAATTTATTATATTTATTATAATTATTATATAAATATTATATATAATATATTATTATATATTTAGTAATATATAATTATATATATTAATATATATTATATATATATATATATATAATATATTATATTAATTATTATTTATATTATATTATATTAATATATTTATATATTATATATATATTATTTATATAGTAATATATTATTGTCATATATTACAAAATACTAATATATATACATATAAATTATTTAATTTTTTTTTATTTTAAAATTTGTAAAATAATAATAATTTCTACAAATATATTTCTTTAGATTTATATATTTTAATAAAGATATACTTTGAATAGAAATTCGTTCATCTAAATATTAATTATATATTTAGATATATATATTTTTATATATATTAATATATAATATATATATTATATATAATTATATTATATATATATATTTATATATAATATATATTTAATTTATATATATATATATTATATAAATTATATATATAATTATCATTATAACTTATATATATATAATATTAATTAATATAATATTATGCTATATATATTACCCTACAATTTACTAATATATATTATGGTATGGCTATTACGAAGTTTTATTGTGGAGTTATAAAGGTCAGCAAATAGTAAATTAATTTTTTTTTTAAATAACTTTGATTTCTGTTTAATGTAATGATTCATCAAATAATTTCTTAGAATATTATAATTATTTTAACATTATTTATGAACCTAATAATATTGTATTAAGAGTATCAAAGAAAAATCTATGCATTAAATTTTCATTTCATATGATGATTTAAAAAAAAAAAAAAAAAAAAAAAGTACTTGTATGAAGGAAAGTACATTATCCTGAAATCCTGTAGATGTCTAAATCGATATTTTACATTCTAGTAAAAATACAAATTTTTCCAACACCTTTAAAATGAAATAAGCAAACTTAACTATCATTGACCTTTACGTTCACATCGCTGTATGCAAATTTTCCTTCTTTCTTAAAAAAGTGGCACGGCCCGTGAGTGATGGCATGATGATAAAAAAAAATAATGTAACTCAGCTATCTATGTTGGGAATACAAAACGCCAACTCGTCATTCAAACAATTGAACATATAGGAATACCGTCGCGCACTTTGAAACCCTCCTCCTTCACAACTTCAAATATATATAATATATATATTAATTATATATATTTATAATTATATATATATAGATTAATATATATATATTAATAATTATATATATATATAAGATATAAATTAATATATAATTTATATAATTATATTATAATTATTATAATATTATATATATATAATATTATTATATAAATATAATATATTATATATAATTATACTATATATAATATGTACCGTGTATATATATAATATTATATATAATATTTAATATATATATTATTATATATAATATATATTAATATTATTATAATATATATAAATAATTTACTAAATTATATATTATATAGTAGTAATTGGACCACAGTATTGACCTATATGATAGCAGCGATTTCTCGAAAATAGAGATATAAGGATATGTATCGCTGTTTCAAATTTGGGTATAATGTTCATATTGATAGGTATTAAGTGTGATCGTTTACTCCAGACGAAGACATACAAGTCGCCCTTAGGATGGTAAATAGGGGGTACCTCCCCCTGAGATCCGGACAGGTGAAGATAATTGTGATGTCGATACGCCCTCTGTTGACGGCTTCCGAGCACAGTCGAAATAGATTAGGCTACTAGCTTTACCCCTCAGTCCGAAAGCACAAGTTGGATCTCCCTCGCCGGAGTTTTGGTGACCCGTAGGTCACCCCTAGTTGGGTTGTGCCCATTTTAGCGGCCAAGGGTCAAATTCGGCCTTGAAAACCATGTTAGGCTAACGTATCAGGCTAATTGGATGTGATACTATATGATGGAGTACATCTCGTCGGAGACGAGGATTACGTCCTCCATCTCGCGCTCCCACGTAAAAAAGAAAATTGATAGTAGAGAAAGCGCTGAAATTTGAGAGGCTGGGTTGAATAGAGGGAGCGCGGAGTCGCAAACGGGAGTTGGAGTCACTGGAGTTTCATCTTCGGATTCCAGGCTAGATCCATCACACCCCGAAGAGGGAGGGTCCCCTCTCTCGAAAATAAAGAAGAATATGTTGAGAACGCAACAACAGGAAGAATGAAGAAGAATGGAAGAAGGAGGAAGGAAGAAGAAGAATGAGGAAGAAGAAGATGAGGAAGGATTTCAGGAGGTGCAGTTAGGTTTGGAGGGAAGTCAGAGGATGTTATGACAGATCCACCCCTCTACTGCTGGACAACATCCAATTGTTATTATTTGCAGAAAAGAGAGCTTCTGATATTTTATATAATACAATTACCAATAATTGAATAAACATGCATTATGCTCAAACATGTGAGCATATGTCGGTCCAATTGGGCATATAGCATCTTTGCTATATGTGTATACCGTTTATTTCATAAAATAGTTGAAAGGACCTAACTTTCTGGCTATTAGTTTCAAATCTCATTTTCTTTTTAGAAACGTGCAAGAATTGTAGCTTTTTCGTGAGTTGAAACAGGTTTTCTAGAGTAGCAATAATTATGTAAAAATTTAATATTTTATTATAATAATTATATTATATAATATATATAATAATAATTATAATTCATATTAGTATATATATATATTATATATATATATCATATATATTATATATATAATATTATATATTATATATAAGTTTCATTTCACATTTTATACTTTGTTTGTTTTAATTTCTTCTATTATTTATTTATTTTTTTTTTATCTTTTATTTATTAATTTTTTTAAATTATATTTTTCTATGCTTCATTACTTATGTTTCCATATTTTAAACGGTGTGTTTAATTTTTTTTTTAATATTAATTTTTTTTTTTTTTTTTAATTTTAATTTTTTTTTAAATCATTTATTTATTTATTTTATTTTTGTTTTATTTAACTTAAAACAATTAAAATTTCTTTAGTCAAAAACAAATTATGCTTTTCATTCTCTAAATTACGTAAAAGCATTTACTCGTTTTTAGCATACCCTAAAGCAGTAAATCAGTAAAGTCAGTAAATCAGTGTAATTCAAACAAGCCCTCATCTCCCCCTCTGTTTAGATTCTATTGATTCTATTTGATCATTATTGATTTCATATTGTCTTATATTTTTTCTAAAAATATCGTGTTTTACATACCCTAAATCAGTAAAGCAGTAATCACAAATATCACTCTCTATTCTCTCCTTCTGTGATCTATTTGATTTATTGTATCTTTATTTGATCTATTGATTCAGCGTACAATTATATTTCTTACTAATAATTGTCATGTATTTTACATTACCTAAATCAGTAACATCTCAGTAAATTCAAAATGCCCTCTTCTCCCCTTCTGTGATCTATTTTGATCTATTGAATCGTATTGACCGTTCTATTGCAGTCTATTGAATTCAGGTCATATTTTATTTCGTACATATATGTTAAAGCCCTTTACGTATATATCTCTAAATCATGTAAAATCATAAAAATGACTCTCTCTCCACCACGCTTCGTGAATGTTCTATTGACTCTCACTTGCCTCTAGCTGATCTATGAATTCTATTTAATTCTATATGACTTTACACTTGTCATATATTTAATTACTCTTAAAACGAATTGTCAGTAGTTGATTACGGACAAGTACCATACCTCACAAGACTAAAGGTAAATACTCAGTTAAAATCAGTAAATCAATGCCACCCTATTCCAAACCCACCCTACATGTCCCAATACCGTGATCTCTCCTATATTTGACTCTAATTACCTTGTCTATTCGATCTATTTATATTCTATTGATTATGCACAGATCATTATTATTCTTATATGTATAAAACACATTGTACATTCGTTTGATTCTACATAGAGTCCCCCGTTTAAACTCAGGAATCGTATAATCTAGATATCATATTGTGTGCAACAACAAACAACCTCTTAACCACAAAGTATACGAGCGAATAATCATGATATCTAGTAATCATATAATTCAATAATCCGCCCTAATGCAAAAGTAAAGTAACTAATCAATTAGTCGTTTATACAAAAACGTAACGCTAGTCCACACTGTTGTCACATTATCTCTAACATATCAATGTTAATTTTATATTAAATCATTCTCAACAGATCACCCCTACATCATTTCACCATAACCTTACCAAAGTACCATAATAGCTAACGGATAAATACAAACATAGTTAAAGTTTTTATTCCTCTGTAAAGCTAAAATATGAATATAACATCTATAACACCATAACAACCAGACAAAATTAAACAGCCATTACATTAACAACTTACCATTATATTCTTAATTTGATTTCAAACTCGTATTTTTATGTATCATTTAAGTTAAAAACTATTAAACATAAAAACAATTCTTTATAATCACTAATCAACGAATATATCAGCAGATAAATGCTAACATAACTTAGTTTTCACATTAATAAAGCCTTAAACATAGTACATCAAATGAATTAAGAAATATAATGTTAACACATAATCTTAACCAAAAATCCTAACACAACTTACGACGAATATTAAACTCGGCTAACTATTAACAAGAGTTCCACAATCTTAACAACAGTAATTATCATATCTAGGTGCTCTCCCATGCATATTCTCTAACATATTTAAACGTTTTATGCTTACATTTCGAACATCACAGTAACAATTTTATCAAAAAATTTTATCATAACCTTGTCCCGATTACATATCCAGCACCAACGTAATATATGCTAATACGTTACAAAGTTTTTTTTACATTAATCATAGAATATTTACACAACAAATTTATCATATTATACCTTACCCAAATATCTGATAATCCTCCAAAAATAATTCGCCCAAACTCATAACAAAGTGTTTATCATCTATAATCATAACACTAAAAATAGTCTTTGAATAAAATTATTCATAGATAAAGTTAATAGTTTACCGAATTTAAAGCTATAAAGCAGTAAATCCAGTAAATCAAAGCACCCTCCCCTCCCGCACCTCCCTACCCATCTCGTCCATGACCTTTTGATCCTTGACCTTAGATCAGATTCAGGTCCACATATAGAGTGATCCTTTCGGCATCAAACATAGTACAAAAATACATGTCTCTTATATTACTAACGTTAACGAATAAAATGCTAACCGTAACATTGGTTTCTCACATGTAGTAATCTAATAGGCAATTAACCAGAACTAATGAATATATGTTAACTCATATGACAAAACTAACACACTCCTTACCACGAATAAAACTCCACTAACATTATATACAATGTTCCATACTTAATACACACAGATACAGTTACCTTAAGGCGCAGCGTTACAAAACTTAACCTATTCACACTTTCAAGCATATCTTCTAACATGATCAATAGTTATAATTTATACCTATTTATTAAACACTATTGATTTCTTACGTCGACATTTTCGTAGTTTATCATTTTCGGATAACATAGACGACACAAAATGAGTTCTTTATATACATAATCCAGCACTCGAATATATGCTCATCGTAACAATATGTTTTTCACTCATCTTAATAAATCTAAATCAGTCAGTCATCAGTATGAACTAAGAAAATAAGTTACAACGAAAACCTAACACAACTTACGCACGAATTAAACTGTTAACATTAACAAAGGATTCCACACTTAACACCAGTAAAGTAACTAACATATGCATTACAAAAACGTAATCCTATTCATACTGATTTTCTGAAAGAAAATTCCCTAACAATTAATGTATTATTTACGTTAATTAAGTTACACTGACACTATAATATTTATATATAACAAACACAATTTATCATAACCTTGTCTATTTATCATATACAGACCAACGAATTACTGTAAACATAACAAAGTTTTTATCAAAACATAACATAAAAATAAGTTCTTTGGAATAAAATAATATTTAGTAAATTGTAATAGTTTACTGATTTTAAAGATGTAACTCATTGGTAAATCAGGTAAATCAAACACAACCTGATGTAACCACCCCTCCCACATCTTGACCTTTTGATCTATTGATTCATGTCATAATTTCGATGTATCATGTTCGAGTTACTCTAACATAACACAAAAATTAAGCTTCTTTATACACTAACCTATTTCGAATAATGCCAACGTAACAATAGTTTGTTTACATTATTAAGCTAACATAACAATTAACCTGAACTAAGAATTATATTTAGTATTACTAAGACGGACAAAACTCTAACACACCATATTTACGAATAAGCTACTAACATTAAAACAAACATTCTCCGACACTTAACAACAGTTAAATATAAATTAAATATTCTCTTAAACGACTTCGTACTAAATATCGTAACCTATTCTATCTCTTTTTCATAGTGCATATCTTATAATTATTCATTATCAATGTTAATTTTTACATTAACATTTTATAAATATTTAATATACAAAAAATTTAGCATAAACCTGTTTCTTAATCAATACATACTGACAACGAATTAATGCCTAACGTACCAAATTTTTTCTATCAAAATCGTAATTATTTAAACAAAAATTTCATTCATTAACCTTGTTATTATAATATCATAATCCCCTTTCAAAGAATAATTTGCTCAGAACATTTAATACAAATAAGATCTGATATATAACCAAACAATTAATCAATAAAATAATTCTATAGATGACTCTTCTGACTATTACATAAAGTAATGACAATATTCGAATTGAATATCTACAAAATTTACAGAAATAGTTTACTGATTTTAAAGCAGTAAATACATATAACCACCCATTCCATCTCATTGGAGTTAAGAAACATTCACTCGTCCACGCTATCAGGCTTTCTACTTTTATCCCTAAATCAATACTTGTGCGCATCTCGGTTTGTTTTCCTCAAGTAGAATCATCGTATGTGGTTTATATGTTTGTAGTGAAGGGCCAGAGTTTGACCGCACTGAAATTATTCCTCTAATTTTCCTACCATTACTCCTGACGGTTCTCCTTGATGTTATCCTATGCAATGGCAGAAATCTTTCGGTACTACATTTGAGCGTTAGTTATTCGTCTGTTTTTATCATGTGTAGTATATGTCTAACTCGAGATATGTCCCTTTCTTCATCACTTTGGATAGAGCTTATTCAATATCGAACTACCAATTAATATCCCTTTTCGCTGTTATCGTCACATGCGCCATGTTGATTCATATCCAAACAAACTTTCTGTCTTTTCTTCTTTTCCTCCAATACTATTCAGTGTATTAGTTTGAGCTGTAACAAGTAAATTATTCAAATCCATTGTAAATTTAAATTCGTTTTCTTTCTCTGAGTGTCCGAACTAATAAATCGGCCGGCATTTTTTTTTGTTAGATTGAACCAAATGAGTAGTACAACTTCATTAAGATTTGTTCTACGCATATAATTGGTTTTCAGCTTTCTCATCGGAATCTTATGTCTCTGCCTCTCAAAAAATAAGGCATTCAACGCATCTAACGAAATTGTTATAGCACTGGTCTACGTAAGTATGTACAATTAAATCCGTCCGCTATTATAAAAATTAACACCGATAGTACTTGCAGGTTAGATGGAAGTTTGCTACCAGTAATTTTGATGAGATTCAATGCCAATTAAGTAAATTTTTTATCTCAACGCTTCTTTCAAATTAGACGCCATTAATTTTTGGCCTACGTAGTTGTGACATAAACGCTAAAAAGAGCAGGACAGTACTCCGAGAGCTTGGTGGGTTAATAGTTAGCTTGAAGAATAACGATAACGAACCAAACGCACTTGGCCTCCAATTTTACCCTCTCGATGAGGCCGTATTCCCAACCTCCAATATTTGAGTTTCTATATAAAATTACGAATCTTACTTATAATTGTTCCATGGACAAATTAGGAAAATAAATATGTATTTGGGATTCAAAAAAGCCAAAACAAAGTACATAAGGAAACTATAATAACTGATCTGAATGTGAATTTTAATTATATATATGTTATATCATATAATTATATATTACAAATGTTATTCTTGTTACAATTTAGACAGACTAAGTAGATTTATAGTATATTTATATTAATTATATTAATTGCATGGACAAAGAATTTTTATTACTTATTTATATATATATATATCAATTTTCATTTTTATATCACTATATTTAAGGAGGTTACATGCTGAGGAGGTACTTCTTAGAGATTAGATAAAGGGGATGAAATTATGTATACTTTTACTCCGTCAAATTTTAAAATAATAGCCCAGGATAACCAACCAACAAATATGTATTTTTTGAATCTTTTTTTACAAAGACTCTTAGTCAGTCATTTAATAATAATTAATCAGGAAAAACTAATGACTATTTGCAATCCAAAACGCTCACATTCATAATTACTGAATTGTTCATATCAGTAGCGGAAAGCAATGAATAGTGAAAACCCTTTATTTTCCAGTCGTTTTTCGATCTATTTAGAATTAAATGCTCTTGCAATTTATAACAGATATTATATTTTGCTTAATTTAAGTGATAGTTTATCTTTAATTACTCTTCACATATTTTTGTTAGTCTTGTTGCATGAGATGGGAAATAAAAAATAAATTCCCGAAACGTTAAACATATTTAATAACATATATTTAATGCTCTCATGCTTTTATTTCTTGTCAAGCTAAGATTTCTGAAGAGCAAATATTACACGAATTAAAATATATTTTAAATTAATTCACTATTTTTCGTATTGATTTTTATGTTTTAACACCTACGGATTAAATGCTGTTTAAGAAACCGGAAAGGGGCAATTATTATATATATTAGTTATAATATATTAATTTAATTATTTATTAATTATTATATATGATATTATATATATATATATTAATAATTATATATATTAATTATATAATTATATATAATATATGATCTATAATTATATATATATTATATTAATTATATACAGTTGGCAGTCAGCGTATCGGAATCGGTAAAATTGTTTGTTTAACGATATCACTGATATCAGAATTTTTATAGGTGTTTATTCGAGTAATTTCATTGCTTAGTATTTAATTCGGATTATCACTCGATGTCTAATGGGTAAATTAATGACCAAATACTAATAAATATTAAATGTTATATATATTTATACCAAAAAAGGAACCAGCCACCTTATATTTGACATAATATTCTGCGTGACCTTTATCAATTTATTTTTTATTTTTTATATATTAAGATATATATAATAGTTATATATATAGTATTATAATATATATATATATATATTATATAATACTATATATTATATATATATTAATATATATATATAATATATATATATTATATATTTATATTAATATATTAATTATTATATTATATAATATTTAATATATATTTTATATATAGTATATACTATATTAATATAAGTGATTAATATATATATAATATATATATTATATATAATAATAATATATATATATAAGTATATTTAGTAATTTATATAAGTTATTAATTAAATATATATTATTAGTATATTATATATTATATATATATATATATAATATATATATATGAGTACATAGAAGCCTTCAAAAACAATTATAAATCCGTGTTAAAATATTTGGGCTTAATATTTAAATAAAATATTATCCATTAAAAATTTATATGGGTTAGTAAATTATACTTATTTACTTTAATGTTTGTCTTTGGAAGCCTTAAATGTTACTATATTACTCATGCTAAATACGTTTTCATTTTATTATATTAATATTTATTGGTTGTTTTATTTTTATTTTTATTTTTTTATTTTTTATTCAAATATACATTTTCATTACTCTATTTTATTAGCTTTTTTTTATTTTTTATTTATTTTATTTTTTATTATTTTTTTTATTTTTTTTTATTATTTTATTATTATAAAATATTTATATTTAATTATAACATTGAATATAAATAATTAATGGGCCAAACTTATTTTATTTGAAAATACCATAATTATATTTCATTTAAGCATTGAATATAAATATTTTATTTTCAAAAATATTTTTTGGAAAAAAAATATTTATATTAAATTTGAACGTTGAATATCCATAAAGTATTTTCAAAAATTATTTTATTTGAAAATCAAATATTTATATTTAATTTAAGAATTTAATATCAATAGTTTATTTTCAAAAATATTTTTTGTAAATAAAATATTTATATTTAATTTGAACATTGAATATAAATAATTTATTTTCAAAAATTATTTAACTGGAAAATAAAACATTTATATTTAATTTAAGAATTTAATATAAATAGTTTATTTTCAAAAATATTTTTTGGAAATAAAATATTTATATTTAATTTGAACGTTGAATATAAATGATTTATTATGAAAAATTACTCAATTTGCAAGTAAAATATTTATATTTAATTTAAGCATTGAATATAAATATTTTATTTTCAAAAATATTTTTTGGAAATAAAATATTTATATTTAATTTGAACATTGAATATAGATGATTTATTTCGAAAAATTAGTGGGTGTGGATTTAAAATATTTAAAATTGATTATAGAATTGAACAAAAATATTTTATTTTCAAAAATATTTTTTGGAAATAAAATATTTATATTTAATTTGAACATTGAATATAAATAATTTATTTTCAAAAATTATTTTATTTGAAAATAAAATATTTATATTTAATTTAAGCATTGAATATAAATATTTTATTTTCAAAAATATTTTTTGGAAATAAAATATTTATATTGAATTTTAACATTGAATATAAATCACTTATTTTAAGAAATTGTTTTATTTCAAAATAAAATGTTTATATATAATTTAAGCATTGAATATAAATATTTTATTTTCAAAAATATTTTTTGGAAATAAAATATTTATATTTAATTTTAACATTGAATATAAATATTTTATTTCAAAATAAAATGTTTATATTTAATTTAAGCATTGAATATAAATATTTTATTTTCAAAAATATTTTTTGGAAATAAAATATTTATATTTAATTTGAACATTGAATATAAATAATTTATTTTCAAAAATTATTTTATTTGAAAATAAAATATTTATATTTAATTTAAGCATTGAATATAAATATTTTATTTTCAAAAATATTTTTTGGAAATAAAATATTTATATTTAATTTGAACATGGAATATAAATAATTTATTTTCAAAAAATATTTTATTTGAAAATAAAATATTTATATTTAATTTAAACATAAATTTATATTTCTATTTAATTATTTATGCTCACTTCAAAATTACTCTTTATCAACCCAACACGATCTAAGAAGGCAGCAAGAAAAGCTCCAACAAGCAAATTTAAATAGTACTAATAATACACTCAGAATGTGGAAGAATACACTTCAAATGGTACAACGTACCTTGGATATGAGCGAAAGTTTGATTTTGTTTGAGATTCACTACCTAATATAAGTCAACACAACTAACAAGCAATGATTGAATTAATATTGCAGATGCTATTGAAGTTTTAAAAGACATTTGAGAAAGTAATTAAAACTCATACTAACGCTTCTATTGTAGATGCTTTTTATTCCTGAAATCATTAAGAAATAGAATCTACTCCTATATTAGGGTCATAGCAAAGATGTAATGAATCGTGCTCTAATTCAGACGTTTCAAAATATTACCTTAATTAAAAAAACACTTACAAGTGAACTAGATATGAAATTTGACACCTTGAAAGATAAAAACTTCTTTTCTCACTCTAGAAACTTCTCAGATATACATTATACAATTCCAAGTATTTTACCTTGTCCTCAATGACGTTAATATTGAAAAACAATATTGTTCAGTAGCTTTTAATGCTGACTAAAGAAATTACTGCTGAACAGGAAGAGACATCGAAAATCATTTGAAAACCAAATCTGAGTTAAGAAAGAAAAATTTTTGCTGATTTTACTGAAACTAATGCAATGATTCTCTTTTCGCATCAAACATTGAGACAGGTCAAGAATCTGAAGACAAAAATATAAAGTTGATAAATAGTAGATTTTCATAAAAAGTAGAGTGAAGCTAATCCTCTCAAATTATTAAATAAAAATGACAAAATCTTTTAAGTTGAGCAAACTTGCTCTGCCTTTTCTAGCTTCTTCACCCAGCAGGTGTCTTAAGAAATGTTTAAGTGGTGCTAGTATAGAGTACATGATAAGAAGAGTAATAAGCGTAATGGTGAACACACAAAGAGAGTTCTATTTTTAAAATATCTTTTTAAATAAGATTCAAATTTTAAAGAGGCTTTCCTTTATTCATAAATGGGTATATATTGGAGAGAGAAAATGATGGGAAGCATGACGAGTTTTCCTCTCATTCCGCTACAAAAAAACGTATGGAAAGCGGAAAAAACCTGAATTCTTTCCTACACTTCTGCTACTTTTCAGGATTATTAATTACAGAATCTTTTCCGAACTAGAATTATTTGAGTTTCAAATGTTTACTTAAAAATCTCATTCTTACACTCTTTCGCGCTTTATCTCTTTCCCAGCGAGCCTTCGTTTTCTTCCTCTTTTCCTTTTCATTTTTTCATTTCTTCCTTCCTTCTCTAGATAACATTTTCTTTGATCTTCTCTCCGTGTATTATTAATAACATAATACTAACTTTCTAGTAATTTTCTTTTTTCCTCCATTATCTACTACTTCCAATGCATCTTCCTTTTTAGAGATTATCCTATTAAATTATTGCTTGTTTTAGTTAACATATCTCTCTACAACCAGCGCTTTATTTTTTATCATTAAACAGCCGCTTTCGCGCTCACCATCTGTTCATTCACCTTTCCCAAGTGTTGACATGCTCTTACTTTTATATCTTATCTTCTGGATTGTCCCATTCAGTCCACATCTCAATCTTTCAATTGCATCTACGTACCCAAATCTAGTCCTTCTGCAATTCTCCATATGTACCTCGCCAAGGTTGGTTAGTACATCAACTGCCTCATGTTTCTACATTCAAACCCTTCCGCGATTTACTTTGCGAGACACCGCTCTTCACTATACTTATTCTTTATCCTGTCTTGTTCACCAATTTCTGTCCACTAACTTTTGCTCTACTTTCTCGTTCTGATCCTTTACGATCGGCTATGGCGTATGCTTTAACTGCCTCTCGTTCATGACTCACGCTCTCGCCGGCTCACGATACTTTAATTTACATGAGAGACAGTATCAGTTATGATCCTTTACTATGACTATTCCATTCTCCTAACTCTCACTTGATGTTTAATCTATCCCTAATTCACTACTTTCTAACATCGTTCTCTCATTTCATCTCTACCAACACAGATAATCGACTGAAGTTCTATTACTCACTTTCGATTCTCGTCATACACCATCTCTACCTAGACTACCTGGTTCGTGCGTACTAACTCTAAGTAATGTATCAACTTAAATTATTATGGATACACAATCATTTTGTGTTTTAATAAGATAAGTTTTTATCTACGTAAGGTCCACTGCATTCATACCTCCTCCTTATCTTTCAGAGAATCCGAACTCTCACCTCCCTCTCACCTAATTTTTCTCTCCTATGTTTGTCCGTTGCCATACCCTTGATGGCGATATACACCACCCCGGATGTTATATCTTTACCTTTATACCTCTTGTGTCCCTTTTTTCTGCGCAATATGGACGTGAATCACACCCACTCTTCAGGTAGCGTTCCTCTATTGTGGGTCTGCACCTGTGTGTGACGTCGTGTGCAGTGGTAGTGTGCTAGCAGAAGATAGCTGCGCGGAACGCTAGGCGCAGATCAATGAGCGCGCCGTACGCAAGCGGACGTCGAATGGCAGGAAGAGATGAATGAGAGAAGAGTCACGAAAGAAATCGTAACTACGATGTCTTATGAACGTTTCCTCGAAGAAGTGAAAGATTAGAGAGAGAACGGACACGAAGCACACAGAATACCTTTGGAACGCTTTAAAAATATGATATTTAAGCACAATAATAATAGATATCTTCTATGGTTCTTCTAAACATCAGTATATTCTAATTAAATAAAATATGTATGACTCAGACAGAGGTCACAATGATGTGTAGAGAGAGTACGATTTCTATAATGTGTGATCATTAAATCTGCTTCTCGGATGTGGCGCCCTACTAAGATTGTGCCTTTACTCACAGATTGATATCTGTTGGGGAGACCCTATGGCGTATGGATCGGATGCATTTTCAAACGGCGGATGAGATCACAACAGGTGGTTTTGGGGTGGCGGGATGAAATGAGAATGGTAGGAAGGGTTGATTGATTTTCTGAAGAGAGCAGGTTATGTGCTCGTAGTATTTATCATATCCTTTAAGATATTCCACGTATAAGTTTCATGATAGTACTATTTGTCTCAATCACAGCGCAAACTAAATGTTTGGGTGTATGCCGGTAGAGTGATGTATAACATAGATACGCTTGAAAGCACCTTGCTTCTTGACTTTTTCGCTCTCTCGATTAGTTGTAGATGAATGGAACATGTCTGTACGTTAAGTTGCTGATTGTGACTCGTTAATAAATCAGACTGTGCGAGGTTTATCAGAGGATTGTCGGGGCAATGTATATGAAAGGTGTACATCGATAGTTGTATATATGACCTTCTATCTGTAGGGTACTTAAGTCTATATAGGCTAAGATCTGGGCGAGCTAATAGAGTAGAATTGGGAGAGGATAGTTGGTGATGCAAGGAGAGGTAAGGCGATAAACGCGACATCTTAAACCAACGAGTGGTTCCCTGTTAAAGTGAGGATCGCCTTATAATAAGGGAAGCAGGAAGTAATTATACGATGAGTGCGTGCGATTATTGTTACTCCGGTTGAATGTGACACCATGTCCTAGATCAATACGTGGTAAGATGCTAAAGGATATTGGGGGCATTAGTGGGATGGATTTATTTCGTAGATTAGTAAGTTTGTGTTACGTCATATAGGTGAAAGTGTGTAATAGTTGTGGATGTCTTAAATAGGGTAGGGATATGAAAAATGTGAAGCTGATGCAGAATTAGAGTTAGGGTAGCCATGTGAGGAAGGGAAGTGGTATGAGTAGTAAAAGGAGTTGTAATCGACAAAAAAGGGAATAGGATGGCACATTACAAAAAGTGGTGGCGAGGTAGATTTCATATCATGTTTCGACTGATAAGTCAAATGGAGTCGGAATGTTTCATCGCACAACTGCTCGGCTATTGGAATTATAATATAACGATGAATTTCTTTTGACAGGTGTTTGTAGAAAGTCTAAATTAGACCATCCCTCATTAATGTTGTGATTTAACATTTATGAGATAATATTACTGTTAGTTGAAGCACAAACCCGAGGTATCTAAAACAGAATAATTGGAAATAGGTAGGATTACATGAGGTACATACCAAGGTTTTTCTTATTGTGATGTGTACAGAGAACCATCACTGCAACTTTTAAAAAGAGCGGGAACGCTTTTCTGGAAGGAAGCGGCGATAAGGCCTTAGAGCTGTTGCAGTCAATAAGACGTGAAACAATCCATGGTTAGGAAAGTCTTCACTACGAAATAACGAGAGAGAATATGCGGTATCTGATGAGGTTTTTTTTGTTAATCGTAGAATGGGAGTAGTTTCAGGCAGTTTCTGTGGAGGGGGAAAGAGTGTAAGACTAAGAACACTTCGTCAAAAAATAGACAATCTGTATCTCTATACTGAAATGTGAATGGGGGATGAAGTGCAGTAGTACTATTAGTGAGGCAAATGGTGTGGTTGTTCGGAAGAAAATCTGGGTGATGTGCAGGAGGAAAGAACTTTAGTCGGCGGAAAAGGAATAGAGACGTTTATTAATTTGCGTATGGCCGGAAATGCTAACGGATTAATCTGATTGAAGGGGTGAGATGAGATAGATTGATAGGGAGCCGTAGAGTGGAGAAAGTTGAAAGATGGCTAAAATGATAAGAACAAGGTATAGAGTGTGACAGAGTGACCCTAAGTATATGAAGGGATGAAATTGCATAAGAGCAGTGGCAGGGGAGCAGTCGGTGATTCGATTGGATTTGGGAAGAGTATTTGGTGTTGGCTACGCATAATAAACGGCGTTTTAATAGGACGCGGGCTATAAGATTCAAATCACGGACTTGGGGAGCAGAGCGGATCTAATAGTACCTATCTTGCCAGAGGCTTGCTATATAGATTTTATATAGAGGTAATGTAGGTACAAACTTCGGAAAAAGGAATCTTGTGAGGAATTCCTCAGGGGGAATAGTTTATTGAGTGTGCTGTAGGGAAGGTATATGCTGGTATTTCTGGTTGAAAAGAGTGGCGTCCGAGTGAATGAAAGGGAACTGGTTGGCTGAGAAAAAGGATGCGTTGTGGAAGTGGTCAGAGATGTGTGGAAGTCAAAATTTTGCTTGAAACAATGAGAAATGGGAAGGGAGAAGAAGAATATATATTTAGGTTTTTAAAGATGATCTGACTCGTGATGATAAGAGTCATAGGGAAGCTTTGTGCAGGTATTAGATCGATATATGGTGCGAGCGAGTGGCTGGCCGTCTTCTGAAGACGGAATCTTCACGTAAAGGCAGTAGATAGAAGCTGAAATGAAGCTGCATGGATCGTGTGTTAGGATGTGTAATATATGCTTGTCGAATAGGGTGGATAGGTGTCGCGTTTACATCGGAATTTATAATCCGGAGTGCGACTCCAGGGTTCGCTCGGTTACTAGGTGTATTGTCTCTGCTACGATGTGTTATTCATGTGTATATGGATGGGGTTATGAAAGAATTTGGTGGGGATGGCAGGACATGGTGTTAGAATGATGGAGAAATGAGAGGAGTGGAGGGGTGCTGGTCTGGACAGCCTATTATATGTTTGGTTTCAGGTGTGATTTTGGTTTGTGTAGCGGATATTGAGATAGTAGAGCCTCTCTCGAGAGAATTGGTAGACGAGCTTGGCAGGAGAGTATGTGAACCAGGAGGGGTCTAGTAGAGCTAAAAACGTTGGCCTAGATGTATAGGTTAATCGGATTCGTAGAGTTGAAGGAAGGTCCTAAGAGTACGTGTGTATAGTATGATGAGCAGACTGGCAGCTTATGTGTCTTGGAGGTTTAACTCAGTCTTGTAGGAAGATCATGTGTATGAGGATAGAGATATAACTGAATGGTTTGGAACTGATGCAGAGTGTAGTAGGCGTATGTGAATGGAGGAAGGTTTGCTCGGACAGCATTATTCGATCGTTGGTGGAGATGTGCTGACGGATGATGGTCTTTGCGGAGAGGACATTGGAGTATAACATAAGGTATGTTTGATTTACCTTTAGTGTGTATACGTGTATGGTAGTGGTCGCGCTCTAAGGGGTCTGGAATAAGAAGTATAGTTCGTGAGTTCTTAATGTGTTTAGTACTGGGAGCATATTAGGGATGGCTAGGTCGTCGCATAAGACTTAGTCAAACGTAATCTGAGGATGGAACGTATTTAGAGAGGCTGTGAGTAGGGTTAAGTAAGGGCGGTACTGGAGGAATGAAGTAGATGGAAAGATGTATGTTGAGATGGGTTTGGTCGATCGTGGATATGGAGGTTATAGGGAAATCGGGGCTGATTAAGAGCGAATGTGATATTGTGGATGAGAGAGTGTGTGGTGCGGATCAGCGATCCTGGATGGGAGAACGAGAGCTGAGATAGGTGATCTGATGTCGGTGAACGCCACGAATGACTCTGAAAGGAGAGACATGTGAGTTTGGCCGAGGCGAGTATTAACGGCTGCAAATCCGAATTCGGTAGTGAAGTAATTGGGCCAGGGCTGGGATTTAGTGTTAGATCAGGTGTCGGGAGATGGCTAATTTGTTGGGCTTCTCACTTCGCGCGCGAGAGGATAGAAAGGTATAATAACGTCATTCCACTCGATAGGTGGGCGGGTCCGGTATAATCTGGGCGCAGGTCCCTTGGGCTAAGGGAGGTGTAGGCTCTTTTCTGTCGAAGATTAAATGCAGTTCAGGTGAAGGTGAGTATGTGGGCATGGGTCGGCCTTCCCTATTTTGGCGTTAGAGACGCTTGTGTTCGAAATCTTCTGGTTATTGTCTTTTCGCGGCATGGATAACTGTTTACACATAAAGGGAGGCCTTGGGCGCAGACGGAAAGGCTTGTTTGACAAAACTCGGAGAAGTCGCGACCTGCGGTTTTGTTTTTTTACCCCATTTTTTTTCTTTTTTCTTGTTTGTTTTTTCTATGTCTTCGGTCATTTTTACCCCTCCTCAACTTTTTGCATCGATAGTCGTGGTTCCTGGTTTTGCTTCCAACATACTGGGCGCTTATTTTTTCTCTCATTTTTTTGCTTTTTCTTCTTTTTTATTTTCTGTTTGGGAGGCATGCTTCTTTTTAATTGGTGATACAGAGATTCCAAGTAGTTCGATATGCTCTGTTAGAGGGAAGCTCAACTTTTTTCTGCGTGTTTCGACATCTGGTCTTGATATTGTTTTATCCTTTCCGCGAGGGAAGGAGCAACACTGACTTCTTTGCTCGTGGTTATTGATTTCTCTACTTCGTTAATTCTCGTTTTGCATTCTTCTGGGTTTTTGACGCAGCTCGCCTGACGATGACCCAGATGCTCTTGACACTTCAATTTTCTTTTCTCTCTACCCAGTTCTTTTCCTTTTCCCAATTTTTTTCTTTTTTCTTTCTTCTTTTCCAGGCTTATTCTCCTTACGGTTCTTTGATGAATCTTACCGATCATATTATTGCCATTATTTCCTTTGGTTCTGGTTGCCCGTTCGTTTCGCAGGTTGCTCATCATTGGTGGGTTATTTGCTTATCGGCTTTTTTTCAGTAGCTTTTATCTGAGTGTTATGGACGTTTGCTGTGTTCACTATTGATGTGTTGGGCCTAATGTGATTGGGGGCTGATCGGGGTGTTTTTTGGCGTTTGCCGTTTGTAACCTCCTGGTGACGATTTCGGATCGTGTATAAGGGAGTCCGGGCGCGGCTGGTAGTGAGGCGTTGACTTTGTGTTTTTACAGTGTATTAGTGTGAGGCTCCAGCAACTGGCCGTGGTAGCCTTTGTTTCTGGGGCCCGGTTATTGTGCTGCGCCTGCTTGTGCTGATAATTTGCCATTTGGTTTTGTCATCTACCGGATTTTCATCGTAAGTGCCGTTGTCTTGTTGACTGAGGTTGTGTTATGAGTACAGATCTGCTTCTTTGTTAATGACAGTTTTGCCCAACTTCTATGGATGCGATAGTTTTTCTATCCTGCAGACGGCCTCTCTTTTCGTGCTTTCTTCCAGCCTTTGTGACTCCGGAATCTAGGTTCGTTCGTAGGATCTGCTGTCCGCCCTGTTGGTACAAGAGAGGGCTTCATTGTTCCTGGGTTGATGTTTCGTAAGGTGTTGGGTTTCTGCCAAGTACTAACATTAGTTTTTAAGGGCTGGTGGGGTAATCTTAATTCGTGAGGTTGTGATAAGTGTTAGGTTCTTAAAATGCTCTCCCGTTTGCGTAGCGTCATTGTTTTCATGGCCTAACCCCATTGAGCCCTTTCGAACGATTTTGTTCCCTCCTTTGGTTCATCTCCTACATTGTTGACCTGCTCACCTTTTTGGAATGGGGGGTCATGCCGTTCTGTGGAGGCTCTATTGCCGTTCGGACGCTCCGATCCGTGTTGCTGGTAGTGTCCTTCGTGATGTCCTAGATAGGTCAGACCTTGCTTCCGGGCCGACGGATTTTTTGCTTTTCGGAGCCTTGTCTATAAGGTTCTTCTTTTGTTCGGCTGTTAATTTTTTTTTTACTGTTTCTCTTTCTTTGGATTTTTCTTTTTCTTTTTTACCTTTCCATGTCCCCCGGAGCCAATCGAAGCTTTTGTACTGATTTAGCAGTTAATGTCTTTTTGGCTCCTATAAAATACAATAATTTTAATTGTCATACAATTTAGAATTATCTCTCTTTTTTATTTCTTTTGAGGCAACAAGCAAGGTTAAATTATCCACGGTACCTTGTTAATATTCTTTGGGATACCTGAACACCTTCAATTTCAACTTATAAACGCTTTGTATATCTAGTCTTCAGATTTGAGCTCATGCTGTACGAATCTCAACCATATCTTAAAAGGAATCTTTACGGCATCCCTATCAGTTCTGTTTAATCTCTGCCATCCTATATTTTTTATTATCTCCCAGCCATTTGAAACCATAGTTCCAGGTCGTGGCTGCTGTGTTCCGCTGTGCGATGTGGTCGCTGACTGGTGTCCCTATTCTTTATCCCCGGGGGGGGTTTATTTATATAATATTTTATATTATTATTTCTTTTTTTATTATATATATATTAATTTTATATAGTGGGTATCAGGAATTTTTTTTGCGGGGGCGCCAAATGTTTTTAACTTATTTTATTAATATATTATTAATTCTATATTGTATTATAATACATTATTATATTATATTATATGTAGTAAATTTATATTTTCTTAGAATATATGGCACCGTTTGAAGTTATAAAAGTATTAGCTTTCTCTTTCTTCGACTCATTTATATACTATAGTATCAGGACTGATAGGTTTATGAGTGAGATTGGTATATCTATATAATATAATATTATAATATATTTTATATTATTAACTCTTATATTATATATAATAGTATCCATGTAGTATCTATATATACTATTAGGTGGGTGGACATATTAATTTTAAGAAAACTGAATAATTTAAGTGGAAAATTATATTAAATTTGTTTAATATATAAGGGCTCGGTTAGAGTTAGTAAATATAATTATTTCTTAGTTTTAATTTAGTATTTCTGTCGGTGAGTGGGCATCGTAACGCGTCTTTTTTTGAATGAGTATTTTCGTGTTTTGCGAGCTATGTTGTTGAGCTCTTTTACCTGAGAAAGTGATGGGGTAAAATGCAGTTCTGCCAGAAAGAGTTATGGGATATTGTGATGCGAAGAGGTAGTCGTCTTTGGGTGTTTTGGACGATTGGTGATGCCATTTTAATCAAAAATATTATGCATTTTTTCCTATTCTAATTGTGCTTCGAGATTTCTTGTGAATGTTACATCTTTTCTTATTGTTAGTCATTCTGATGGTATGAATTGCAGGAAGCTTAATTTTTTATATTTATAACTTTCTATGCCTGATGTATATATCCCCATCTTATAATATGAATGTGCGATTTTTAATTTTTGGGTTGGAAGGATGTTGGGTATATGTGATTTCTTTGATGGCTTCAGTTTAGTTTTTAAATAGGATTTGAACTTTGTTCCTAGATGGATCGATATGATAATTCATTTAGATTCTGATTCTATTATAGTCTTGATCTTAATTTTTTTAGTTCTATACTTGGGGGGTGCCTGATCTTCGCATGTTATTATATAATATAATATATTATCTATATTATACGTTATATATTATATTATATATTCTATATTTATATATTTACCTTATATATATATATTTCTTATTTTAGTGATAAATCTAAGTAAATTTTAAAATTATTTGTTATTTATCGAGTTAATTAATGTTTTCTATTTGTTGACATTTTGAGTTGAACGAGGCTCTCTATAGTGGATCCAATTGATATATTCGGAAAGCCTGTTTATGAGTATATAAATACAGTGGGCATATGGCATTAGAGAATGTCGTTATTTTGTAAATTCTAGAACCTTTAGAGTGTGACATAGTGTAGTGTATGTAATTGCTATATATATTTATTATTTTGGATGATAATTTATTTTAATATATATTATATTAGTTATAATTAATATTTTTTATGTTATTGTTCTATAAATTATTATATCTGTTTCTATATTACTCTATCTACCCAATTTATATCTGTATATATGTTATATCTTATCTTATCCATGTTAATATATCAATAGTATGATTTGGTGTAAAGGTATATAACTTTTATATCTAGTGGTATTAGGGGTTAGTACTATCATTATATTTATTTAATTTATTTATTATTATTATTATTAATACTGATATCACGTTTTGACATAAAGTAATTATTATATATTACTATTTATAATTTAATATTAATATTGTAAATATTGAATCATGTGGCTCTGAAGCTCATCATTAAAAATAGTGAAAGGGATCTTGCTGGAATCTGGCGATTTACGATCGAACATGTAAAAACAAATAAAAAAAATATATTGAAAATACCAATCAGGAAATGAAAACATTTGGAATCTTGTAAAATTTTGGTTGGAAATGTAAAAAAAATAATAATTCATAATTGGTTTTTTTTGGGAGGTGGTGTTTTTACAGTTATATATTTTTATTGTAACGTATTACAGCTTTAGGGGCTCGGCGAGGGGACAAACGGGGGGGAGTATTTTCATAGTAGGGGAGGGAGAGGACGCGAAATACAAGAGCGCGGCGTTCGGAGACTCGAGTGGGGGAATGTCCTACCGGTGTTCGCAAGGCGGGGCTTGCATCGGTGCGGTATACTTGGGTTTCTTAGTTAAAAAAGAAATTTATACGGTTTATTTATTTTAAATGAGTAATTTTAAACATTTTAAGTGATACTTAATATTCATTTTTGTTCAATAATTTTTTTTTATTTTTTTTTTTTTTACCTCTTGAAATTTTCGAAGGGTGAAATCATAACGAGCAGCGTAAGTAGATAAGAGATTTTCTCTTTTTTTTTTTTTTTATTTTTTTTATTTCGCATATGGAACGTTAGATGTATTCTTTCTGGTAGCTGTGTAGTTTTGAAGATATGGATTGGTGTCTTAATGACATTATATTATATTATATATAATATTATATATTATATTTATTTATATATATATAATTATTATTATATTATATTTTATCTTTTATAATCTATATTTATATAATATATTATATATATATTAGTTTATTATAATATTATTATATATAATTTAATTATATTATTATATATTTTATTATAATTTATATATTATTTTTTTTATATAGTATATTATATATAATATATTATATACTAATATCATATATATATATTATATATTGTGTGGCAGTAGCTAGATTAGGTATGGTTAAGTTTTGTTGAGCTCGTTAGAGTTCCTCCTCTTCATTTGAGTTTCTGTATGTTAAGTTTAAAGTTCGGTAGTTTGCAAACGCCAGCTTGATTTCAAATTCTTTGTATCTATTCTATATTCTGACTTTCTATCCTGTTTCCCATTGCTATCTATAAGAATGTAGTCCCGCCAATTTGTTTAATTATAAAAATTGGTGTTCTAGGTTTTTGTACCACTATTAACTTTTCTATTTTCATTAATGACTTACTATCACTTATTTCTATCCATCCATAGTGCGATCAAAAAAAGTTTAGATTGAAAGGTCGAGCAATTTTGATTTTTATCTACTGCTTAAAAATATTATTTTTCATCGAACCATTTATAAATATGGTTGCTAAGGTTTTAGGAGTTAACTCGGTATTGAATGGCTTTAAAAGTGAGTTGGATTCGGCTAGATTTTTTTAAAAGGTTAAGTTGAGTTTTTTCGTTTTTTTTACAAGCTATTGCAAGATTTCTAGAATTTTGATTACGTTTTTTACCCGTGTCTGATGGGTAATTAGGTGTTCTAAGAATCGGGGCCTGAATCTGGAAGGCGAGGTGATTGGATAAAAAGGGATGAGTATGTCGGCGGTTATTAGATTTCTTATTTTGAGTTGTGATTGGGGTTTAGATATCGTTTGAGCAGGTTTTGGGGACGTGGTGGGTGAGGATTGTCCTTATATTATTATATATCTAATATATATTTTATTATTATATTTATATATATATATATTTATTATAATTATTATTATATTATTAAAGAAGGTGACGTATAAGTGGTAAGGGTGATTTTTTGTCGATGTTCAGGAATTTTTATTATCTTATATATATTATATTATTCTATTATATATATTATATTTATTTTATTTATATATTATAATAATTTATATATTATATTTAATATATTTTAATATATTATCTATTTATTATTATAGTATGCAGAGGTGGGTTTGATCGTGAGTTGTGTTTACTGCCTAGTTTTGAAGTAAGGGTAGATAATATGTTATTAAGACGAATATTGTTTTTTTCTTGTTTTTTTAGTGTTAATTTTGTTCATTTTTTGTATTGATAGCATTCAAGTGTAAATATAAAATCTTATTATATATATTATATATATTTTATTTATAATTTATATTTTTATATATTATATTATAATATCTTATTATATATATATTATTTTTTGTTATATATATGTTATATATAGTATTTTATATATAATATATTTCTATATATTAATATATTTATTATATTATATTATATATATATTATATATATATATTATTTTTATATATTTATATAATATTATTATATTTTAATTTATATATTTATTATATTATTATATTATTATATATATTTAATCTTATATTTTTATAATATTTTATATGGATAGGGGAAATGCTATACGAGAATAGGGTTGCGTGCTTTCGAAACTGTGAAATGAGGGTGCGAGAGAGTGTGGAGGGAGAACTTGATCTGCCCTACATTGGATAATGAGAGGGATAGTGATGTGTGTGGTTTGGATGGTGCAAGAAATAGGTTTTGGGGATGAGGTCATTGTAGGATGATTTATGGGTGGTGAGAACTTGAAGCAGGTATCTGGGTATGATATTCGGTGGAATATAAGGAGGAGATGGGTGACTGTGGATTTGAAGTTATGTATAAGAGTTTATGGATGGGTTTGTCCGAGCGTTGGAGGGAGCTAAATGTAATCTTATATAAGTAAGGGTAAGGGAAATGGAATTTTAGGGGAAATTAGTTTATTGGTGTGTGGAGATATATATGGTATTCTATCGAAGGTTGGTCATGGATAGGATGATGTAAGACACAGGTGGTTTAGCAAGTGGTAGAGAATGATGTGGAAAATGCGTTACATTGAAAATAATTGAAAAAATGAGGGAGAAGAGGAATAATTGTTTTAGGTTTTATGTATTGCAAAGGCGTTGATAGATATAGGGAAGCTCCTATGGCATGGTGTTGTGCATATATGGTGTTGGTGGTAAGCTTCTGAACTAAATCAAAAGTATGTATAACTAATTCGAATATGTAAAATAAAGTGGGTTGAAAGTGATATTGTATTAATATTCTTATTCGGAGTGCGGAAGATGTGTTTTATGTTTTGGTTATTCTTTGTATATGATGGGATTAAAGAATTAGAGGTTGGGGTGGCAGGGGGTGGTGTTAGAATGATGGAGAATGGAAAAGAGTGGATGTTGCCCTACCTATTATATGTGGATGATTTGGTTTTGTGTGCTGCTGTAAGAGAATTATAAGATGAGGTGATAGATCTAAAATGATGTGGACAGATAAAGGATCAAAATTTTTAGGTAGAGAGTTTAAAAATTATTATTGAGTATGATATAGGTTATTATAAATTTCTGTAATAAAGCTACTATAGTGGGTGAAAGAGCGCAACGCCCATATCAAAGCACGAATGTATAGGTACTTTACTGAGATGAATACTTTTAAGTACATTGATATACTACAGGATTTGGCTAATTCTTATAACAGATCTTTTCATAGAAGAATAAAGACTAGTCATGTAGAGATGATAAACAATTATATATATATATAATAGATCTATATATCAAAATTATTATATATATTTATATTATATATATAATATATATATTATATATATATATATTATATATATTTTTATATATTATGTATATATAATATAGAGTGAGCAATTCCCGCTCTTTAGTCGGCTCGTTCCGCTCCGAGCGGACTACAGAAATAGTCGGACTAGCGAGGTGCGGAGACGTCAGGAAATTAGGGACTTGCACGTGCGGATCAAAAAAAGTTTTCCGCTTTTGTTCCGCCCTTTTATGGAAATGAAGTATAGTTATTATTAAGATTTATTGGTTTATGTAAAGAAATATAATTTTATTTTAAGTTTAAAATAATTATCCCTTAATTTAAATTAATGTTTTAATAATTAAACTTCCAAAACCTATCTCTTATTGTTAGCATATATAATAAATACATTTATTTTTGACTGAGTAGTCTGAATTGGCTATAATATTATAACTTTATTATTTTTTATTGTTCCTATAATAACTAGGCAATATATCTAAATCAGTGTAACCCATATAGTTATATATATATATAATATATATATATATATATATATATATATATATAATATTATTATTATATATATATTTAATTTATTTATTATATATATATATTATATATATATATATATATATATATATATTTATATAATAATATATTATATATATATATATATATATATATATCATATATAGTAAATATATATACTATATTTTTATATATATATTATTATATATATATATTATATATTATATTAGCATTATAAATGCACTCTACAAAATATCCGTGAAACACTCATATTGAATGAGTTTGCAGTATATATTTCGATGCCAGAGATTCGGTACGCATGTTCGTATTGATGGGGATATTAGTTGAGGATAAAGAGGTTGCCTTATGCTTTTATTTTGAGCAGCCAATCTCTTTGGAAAGGTATATGGATCTCCTGTCCTTGAGAAGACATTGAGAGGAAATGAAATTTGAGATTTTGTAAATAGTTCATTCAAGATTTTTGAAATAATTTTAAAAATAAATTTTGTAATAAACTAATATATTTAGTATTTTAATATTTACTTTTGTGAACAACATTATTGGCGGAAGACGTGCGGACTTGCGATAGGAGGATATTTGATGGTTGATGCGCGGGGGGGTGCGGAGGAGCGCTAGTGAGATTACTTTTCCTTGAGGTGGGAGGTGCGTTAGGATAACCCTAATGAAACGGGGTGACCATGGATCTATATTATAATATATATATATATATATATATATATATTCATATTATATCTATATATTATATATATTATATATATATATATATCTATATATATTTATATATACTATATATATAATATTGAGTTAAACAAACACTAATAAAAAGGGGTGATTTCGTATATACAATATCCAGATTTCATTCGTTCAAGATGAAAGTGATGTAAATGTTTTGTTCACGCGTTACAATTTGATACTATAACAATTTTAACTTATCCTGATCCAAAATAAGAATAATCTCATAAATGTAAGAAAACGACATCAAAATAGAACGAGGATGAGAAAGGAATATATTAAATGATGGAGACAGAGTGTAGCTGAAGCCGAGAATTTTGGAGCTGTTCGTTCTCGAGCTGGTGCTGAGGCTTCTTGAGAGTTCTGGAGCTAGAGCTGGAGCTGGAGCTGGAGCTTGTGTAGACTTGCAATTGTTTAATTTATAATACAAGACTATGTGCTATGATTTTTGCTTATTATTATTCAGAATTTCAATGATTATCTGACGCCGATCTTCGCGTTTACGAGCAAGGCATTTTTTATTTTTCTTCATATTTGTATTTATTAATTTTATTGCAAGTTATTTGCAAATCAAATTACATGCTATTTTGTTTGTATTATGTTTATTCTAAAACCTATGTTACTATTTCACATAACTTTATAATATATTTTTTTAATATTTCAGGAATATTTACAGCGTATGGAGAACTGTCCTGGATGAAACTGAAAAGTTAGGAAAAGCTCGACTTGCTGCAGTCGAAGTATTTCATCAAAGAATTTCAGAGGACGCAAAACACACTAGACAGATTAAAATTAATTTGCAAAAAAAGGTAATAATTCTATAAAATAAAGACATGAAAATTTCAACGAAATTCTATATTTAACTTCACTTTAAATTATTATATGTGTATTTTTGCAATTTATAGTAGGAGAGTTTCTAATTTCAGAGGGAAGTAGATACCTACATTTTTTTCGTTACACTTCGTTCATCGCTTACGGGGAAGATGTTATACATAGACAAAGCATGAAGTCAAATAAAACTAAATAATAACCATTGCAGTCTTCTTGTTTAACCAATAATTCAGATTCGAAGCTAATTTATATTTTTTGTACTTGTCATACAGATCATATGTTAGGCCCATTCAAGTAGGTGGCTTAAATGTAGAATATATATAAAGAGAAAAATCCAATACCGAAGACAAGCATTACTAAAAAAACATGAAGTAGGTGATGACGCAGGTTTTAAAGTGAGAAAAGTTAGATACAAAAGAAAAATTAGATGAATGAAGAGAATTTCCCAGAGCAGATGTGACCGGAAAGAGGATACGATATCAAACAAACCTCACGCTACTAATTTCTACACAAAATTTCTGAAAAGACACGGCAATCAACGTGATGCTAGAAATAATATGTCAAGTATTAAATACTAAATAGTATATATCCTTACAAAAAAATTATTTATAATATTATATGAAAAATTGAATGAATATTTACAAAATCTCAAGATTTTCCACTTCCTCCTCAATGTCGTCTTCAAGGACAAGAGATCCATATTACCTTTCAAAGAGATTATGTGTCAAGAATTAAAAGCAGTTAATGTTCTGACCTCTTTGCCCTCAAAATATCACCACCAATACTAAATATTCGCTCTACAGCCGCAGAACTAGGGAGAGGTGTATTATATTTTATGAACAAGTTCAACAAATTCTGCCTATGCTGAAAGGGAAAGATGTCCCTGGTGAGAGGAGTGCTGGTGTTAGTTCACTTCCAGGCAGCCAGTTGTACTTAATTTTTAAGGGATCCTTTCGACCTGTAATCTGGTCTTTGTTCCTCTCTATTTACTGAAATATTTTTTTGACCACTACACTGCTCCATCAACACATTAATAGTAAGGTTATTTAAATCGTCCAAGATCTTTATATGTAGATCACTCCAATATGAAATATAAAGTAAGCCTCGACTCCACTGCAGAGTCGATTGCACTGATATTGCTAAAATATATATCACGTATATTACAGTACATACGGTAGCATATATCTCATCAATATATATAATATATAAATATATATATATAATATATATATATATATATAAATATATATATATATTATATATATATATATATAATAGAGACTCTTTTATCTTAAACATTTCTCTCTCAGACGCTCATAATATATATATATATATAATATATTATATATATATATATATATAATATTATATAATATATATATTATATATATATATATATAATATCTATATATATATATATATTATATATATATATATATATATATATATAAATATATAAATATATAAATATATATATATTATATATATATACATAATTATATATATATTATAAATATATATAATATATATATATATATATATAATTATACTATATATATATACTATATATATATATATATTTGGGTTTTACACAGAAATGATTTAGATATTGCCTAGTTATTATAGTAATAATATAATTAATTAAAGTTATAGATGAGGGTAATAGCCATTCAGTCTATAAAATCAATTTAAATGTTATTTATAATATATGGTACCTTTAAGGAGGTTGATATTATTTTTGGAAATTTAATTATTCAAAAAACAATAAGTCTCAGCCTAAAAGTTTAATTAAAAATTATATTCCTTTATTAGAACCAATAAGAATTCTTAATAAGTAAACTATATTTTCATTTTTAAAAAAGGTGCGGAACAAAAGAGCGGAAACTTTTTTTTGATCCGCACGTGCAAGTCCGCTAATTTCCTGACGACTCCGCACCTCCGCTAGTCCGCACCTATTCTGGTAGTCCGCTCGGAGCGGACTAGCGGACTAGCGGACTAAAGAGCGGAAGTGCCCACCTCTGATATATACTATATCTTTATATTACCTATTTTATAAATCTTATTTTTTATTTTTATATATAAATATTCATTATATATATATATATATATAATAATATATATAATATATATAATATATATAATAATATTATATATATATATATATATATATATATATATTATATATAATATATATATATAATATATATACTAGTATATATAATATAATATATATATTAAATATATATATATATATATATATATATATATATATATATATATATAATATATATATATATATCCCTCCACCTTTCTCTCCCCAAGACTGGGGTAAGGTGCGTAGCATGCAACGGAAAAAGAAAAAAGTAGTAGAAGAAATAATGACACGTCAAAACGCAAGCCCATTAATTAGTAAAAACTCGTCGCAGTCAGAAAATCCACCCTAGAACTTCACGGGACTGCGATGGACCCTAACTATGGCCTTTCATCAATGTGGGGTTCATCCCTTGGCCCAGGTGGATCACAACCATACCCCTCACAAAACCTCACCGTTCACTCCTATTATGCACCTTTCTTCTCGCCTCTGCCAAACTCACATTTCTCTCCACCAGGTATTCCTTTACCGACATCAGACCACTTTTCTTCGGTCTCCAGCCGATCGATCCAGCACACTCACCACTAAGCATCCGCTTAACCAACCGACTACCATCCATACTTTCCACATGACCAAACCATCTCAACGTACTTTCATTTGTTCTCTCATATACCCTTTTCTTCACACCACACAACTCTCCAATACGTTCATTCCTCATGTTATCAATTCTTCTCACACCTAACACGCGCCTTAGATTGTCCATCGAAACACATTGAGTTTTAGATCTATACCTCTTATTTCAGACCATAGTCTCACTACTATACGTTAACACAGGTAATAACATACCCTCGCGTAAGACCCTAGCGCACTCAAGACTTAGTCCCTTTACATTCACCAACGATTTAATTTGCGCCGACCACCTTCCTGCCATTTACAACTTTCCTACTACACTCTGCATCATCAGTTCCCTCTTCATCCAATATATATCGTAAATATTTAAACTCAGACACTTGTTCCAGCTGATCACCATTTAACATAACTTCACACCGAGGACTGTCCTCACTTACAACTATAACCTTACTCTTATCTACGTTTACTTTCAAACCTCCCCTTTTACACGCCCTGCTAAGTCTTTCTACCAATCCTCTCATACTCTCTTCAGATTCGCCACACAAAACCAAATCATCCGCATATAATAGGTAGGGCACCCTCTACCCTCTTCAATTCTCCATCATTCTAACACCATTCCCTGCCACCTCCACCTCTAATTCTTTCATAACTCCATCCATATACAAATTGAATAACCAAAGAGACATAACACGTCCCTACCTCACTTTGCTATTAATATTAAACCAATCACTTTCAACTTCATTTATTCTTACACACGCCTCACTATCGTCATACATACTTTTGATTCCATTCAGAAGCCTACCAACAACACCATATATCACTATTATACGCCTGTTGCAAATCCATAAAGCCTAAATACAATTTATTCTTCCTCTCTCTCATTTTCTCAATCATTTGCTTATATATATTTATATATATAATATATATATATATTATATATAATATATATATATACTATATAATATAATATATATATCTATTATATAATATATATATATATATATATATATATATATATTTGGTTGCAGGCGTATTAGTAGAGATCAAATGATATTTCAAATAGTTACAATATTGCAACTAAACATCAAAACTATATAAATGACCACACACTCTTGCTGTTTTAATCTTGGTTAGCCAACCAACGCATCCCTCACTATCCCCTCCCACCCCCAAAAAAAGTAATTTCCGAAATATCAAATGTTGAAGAAGTGATTAAGAGAGAGGTAAAAAAAAATTGAGTTTCTTCTCTCACTTTCTCACAGTATCAGTTGCTGCGATTATTTATTTATTTATTTATTTATTTTTTTCCTAAAATTGTTCTTCTCAAATTTATTAATTAAGGAGAAACTTCTCAAATATTGGATAGAGAAGGAGAAAACAATGATTCTATACTTTCCAGACCTAACACTATACTACTGACATTTTGACTGCAGAGGAGGAGGAGGAGGAGGAGGAGGAGGAGGAGGAGTCCTAAACGTTATAGAATATGTGACATTGTATCCATAGGAGGGTATTGACGCGACTGTGCGGTAGGCGCGATACAAGCAGCCCATGCGATCCGACAGTCTTGATATGTTCAGCCATTTTATAACAAGAATTGAATATTTCGACTTGATGGCCTCAGGGCAAATCAATGAGCGACATTGAGGAAAGATAATTAATGTTAAAATGTTTTGCGTGGTTATCATTTGGCAACACTGTTATATCCATCACCAGTTTTTTTTCATTACAACTGTTAGGTGCATTACAATCGTAATAAGCGAGTAGGGTTGAAAGGTTATCGTGACATTCACACAGGCTGTCCATAACATTATCAGGATAAATTTTATTGTTGAAGAAAATGTAATAAAATTGAATTTCCAGCTGTAAAAAATATTTTCGAAATGTAATATGACCTCTGATGAAGCCAAGTCGCATGTCATGAATAGCCGATTTGAATGAATGCTTTATTTTTAAATCGAACAGTTACTTGCTTTAGACTGTTGCCTAACTACAAGGCAAGTTTCTTTTCATGTGCAATAAAAATTC
>JABUQX010037903.1:0-13243 GCA_015478945.1 Trachelipus rathkii
AGATGGGGTTATGAAGAGAATTGAAAGGTGGGATGGGCAGGAAATGTGTGCTTAGAAGGTGGAGAATGGAGTTGAGTGGAGGGTGCCCTCAACCTATTAATATGCGATGACTTGGTTCTGTGTGGCGAATCTGAAGAGCTTCAGAGGATTGGATAGAGAGAATATTGGCAGGGTGTGTGAAGAGGAGGGGCTTGAAAGTAAAAGTGTAGATAAGAGTAAAGGTTATGGTTGGTGAGTGAGGACACTCCCTCAGTGTGAAGTTATCTTAGATGGTGAGCAGCTAGAACAATTGTGTCTGAGTTCTAAATATATTAGGGTATATGTTGGAAGTGAGAAAGGGAAACGACGATGCAGCAGTGTAGTAGGAAAGTTGTGAAAATGGGGCAGGAAGGTGGCTGGTGCAATTAATCGTTGGTGAATGTAAAGGGACTAAGGTCTTGAATGTGCCTAGGGTCTTACATGAGGGTATGCTTGTTTACTGTGTTATTGTAAGCTGGTACGTGAGGACTAGTGGTCTAGGAAGTACAGAGGTAAAGACGTCTTAAAAAGTGTAATGTGCTCAGGATGGACAATCTTAGGGGTGTGCTAGGTGTGGAAGAATTGAATTCATAAAGAGAGGAATGAACGTAATTAGGAGGAAGGTGGTCATTCGTGGGATGTGGAGAAGAGATGCTACGGGTAAACGTGAGCAGAATTAATGAAAGCGTATGTTGAGTTCATGGTTTGGTCATGTGGAAAGGATGAATGATAGTAGGTTGGTTAAGCGGATGTATAAGTGGGTGAGTGATTGTTGGGAAACCGACCGGGCTGGGAGAGCCGATAGAGAAAATGGATTGAGTCGGTGAACGAATGTGAAGATGGACGAGAAAGTGATGAGTTTGGCAGAGGCGAGGAGAATAAAGGTGGCATGATAGGAGAGAATTGGGCGGGGTTTTTGTATGGGGGGGCATGGTTGCTGGCCCACCTGGGCAGCGGGATGAAAGCCCTTACATTGACGATCTTACATAGTGATGGTTCGTCGCGGTCCCATGATGCTCTAGGGTGGAAAGTTTTCTGTCCTAGTCGACGAAGCTCTCACTAATGTAATGGATAGCAAGAGGGGGCGGCGGTAAGGCTGGGCGGTTTCTTTTCGAACCGTTTTGTTCATCGTTCTCCTCTCGCTTTGTCTTTCCGATGCTTGTACAGGCACCTTACCCCCGAATCTTGGGGCCAAAGAGGACAGGTGAAGAAAGAAAGAAAAAATATATATATCATTATATATATTATATATATAATATATTATATATCTAGTATATATATATAATATGTATTATATATATATAGTATATGCATTAGTATAATATATATATATACTATATTATCATAGTATATATAGATGATATATATGTATATGGAAAGGGTATATATACTATTAGAAAGCTGGTTTCGTTTTTGCAATTTGTCGCTTTACGAACGTATAGAAATGCTCTAGGTTTGCGTTCGTCTTTTGTCAACACGTCAGCGAAAAATCGGCAAGAAATGGCTTCACCCACACACATAAGAAACTTCCATTAATTCTCGAAAGTTTGGCTAATTTCGCGCCAAGTGCCTGCCGAATTTAAGCACGTTCTTAAGAAAAATGTAACAAACAAGATGCGCGGCTTGGGTGTCTGCATTGATGAAATGTTGTCAAGTCATAAAATCAGCTATTAGAGATCTGAAATTTCTTTCTCAAATGGATAAACCCATCACAAATCGGTGTGATGCAATTAACTTGTAATATAAGAGGACCCATTTGTTATTATTGTGTAATTCTTGTAAATCATTATCGTTAAAATCTATCCACGTCACAACGACCCCTGATTCGAAATTATTTAAAAACCAAAAGTAAAGCCTAGAACGAAAATCGTGGTCGGTTTTTAAACAGGAAATTAGTGCTGAAACTTGGCGAGCATTTCTTTTCGAGCGTAGGCACAAATGACATGACAAAAAACGAAAAACGGTCTAAATTAATTAAAAGCAAAGAAAATACCAAAATTACATAATATCGTAAACCGCGTTCGTATTATTACAACTTATGAGTTAAGTTCCATAGCTAAGATCTTTTGCAACTGACAGACGGGACCAATACTATGCCAGCGGCCGTGCTACTTCTATTCTTATCGAGGCCAGCACCATTAATAACTGTGTACTTGGGACTAAATTTCTTATTTAATTCTCTATTCCAGTTTAGCCTCTTAAGTCATAAAATTGCTGGTCTACGAGGTCCCGCATAACACAAAGGCCTTTGTTATTAATCGGTTCTGACGTTGGAAGTTTGATTGCCGATGAAGGAAGTAAACTTATCTCGCGTAACATGTTGTCTATGCTTTAGTTTATGCTTGTCGGCTCAAACCTTTTTTTTTGAATAAAAGACTTTGTTTAACTCGTTGTTCTCGATAACACCTTGTCGAGCCTAAGAACTACTGCAGTATGGATGTTCCTGCAAACTTACGTGTTTTATGCTCGGCTTCCCTGCATTTGGACCCCTTACCCCTGCCCAGTGAATCTTCACTTTCAGATTAGAAACATCTTAAACAAAAACTTTCCCCAATGCAAGTTTCTTATATCTTTTATTAACAACAATTCAATTAATAATGATTTAAAGTTTGCGAAACAATGCGCTGAAGCTGTTAAGAAAGTGAATAAAGCTCCAGGTTTTATTACCAGAAACTTTTAATATAAATCTTAAAATATAATAGTTCCTCTCAGTAAAACGTTAGTTAGACTTTATCTGGAACACAAAGTACAGTTTTTGAATCCATACCTCAAATAGAAAGAATTCAAAGAAAGGCAACCTTTTTTCTTTTCTCTTTCTCTCTTTTTTTATTCTTCTCTTTTTCTTATTATTGGAGCCACAATCCATTTAAAAGAGAATCCAACAATTTGCAAATCAAAATCTTATTTCTTTTTCTTTTGGATCTTTTTTTTTTTTTCCTCAATTGTTTCCTGCGTGAGTTTCTTAAAGTTTCTAATAAAAAATTTATTTTCATAATATATTGAATTGTAAGTGGCCATTGATGTTTATCCCTATATTATTATTATTATTATTATTATTATTATTATTATTTTTATTATTATTATTATTATTATTATTTAATTGCATTATTCATTAAAATTATTGTAAAGTATTGGAAGAGCGAATATCAACATTCTTTGTCTTTATTAATTAGCTGGGGGCTCAAGAAGGAAACGCAATGGTTTACGCCAGCAACACCTCGCCTTTGATCAGAGCAGTGGAGACAGTTTTCTTATCTAAATCATGGTGTATTTAGTAGTGCTAGACCTTACTTAATATATTGTAAAATCTATAAATGTAATGTTCAAAACCTGAATAAAGTTTTGAGAATTGAATTGAATTTTACATAATAATAATCAACTAATATTAGTTACTTTCTTTTTTCTGTTACTCCTCGAATTAGCAAAGTTCCTCTGTAATTATTTTCCCTCTCACCCTGTTGGCTTTTAACTTCCATTCAGCGGGTCAAAATTCTCTCTGCATCCTTCAATAGTGATCTCCTCCATGACATTGCTGATCTTTTTCTTCTTCCTTGTGGGGGTTCCACCCTAGTGTAGTTCTTTCCAAATATCTCTGTGGACTTTTCAACACGTGACCCACCCATGTCCACTTCCTTCTCCTAATCTGTTTCTCAGTCTTCTGTTGTTCCGTCACTCGAAATAACAACGCCTCATTCGAGATAACCTCAGCCAATTAACTCCAATTCTCCTCAAGAATTTTTTTTTTCAAAGACAGGAACTTTATTCATTATTTCATCTTTCATTTTCCATGATTCACTCCCATATAACATTACTGTTTTAGTATTGCATTTGAAGACTTAAGGAAATAGTTAAACATAAATAAAATTGCATTCAACAGAGTAATTTTCATACTTGTTAATCTAGGCATACGTCTATTAATAAAAGCAAATTATTGTTACATATTGGTATTTGTAGTCAATTCCCTTCCTATTACTGAAATAAAGTTGTTTTCTTGAAGACAGTCTACTTGCTCTTCAAACTAGATTGCTTCCTTCATGGAACTTTAGCATAATTTGATATAATTTTTTATGGTATTCCAACCCAGTAACTTCAGCATAATTGGTATGACATTTTTGGGGTATTCCATCCCAGCAAGCTCAAATGAAATTCTTTGATTTTATTTCAGATTCTTTCTCACAAGGAAACAAACATCGGTTTATCAGAAAGCCTTAAAAATGAAGAATCGGAAATGGCATCTATGTTAGAATTGGAAGAATTAGATGTCGAATTTGGGTTTGATGAGGGCAAGAATGAAACTATAAAACCCATTAATCCACCAATGATTGGGGACAAGTCACATACTCAACATGTAAAGGTGTGTGTGTGTGTCATTTTATTTATTAAATACTGCTTCATTCTCATTTATTATTATTATTATTATTATTATTATATTATTATTATTATTATTATTATTAAGGGAGGTTCCAATTTTTGCTTCGTGCTGAACCCAACTTTCACCCCAACTAAAAATGGACATAAAATTCTTAATTTTCCCCCAATTTTGATGGGGTTAACAGCAAACCGCAGCTTTTTCTGATGTCTAAATCGTCGTTTTCGAGTGTTTTTCTTTGTCTGTAGTCATTGTTTTGATATTTTCATTTTTTGAAAACCTATGTTTTTGATATTTGTCGAAACTCCTCCAATTTTTTTCGAAATGACTTCAAACTTGAAACATACAAAGATTGGACTACTATCTAAATTATTTATTAACGGAATTTTGATATTTGATCCCATATCTGAGGAATGGTAGATTTTCAAAACTTATTTTTGGGTTTTCAAATTGAAAAATTGGGAAGTTTTTTTTTTCTCTTCATCTGATCTGCATGAAATTTTCAGAACATTTGTCGGGGGAGATGTTTTGAATTTTTTCCAGGGATGGGGAGTCGAAAAAAAATAAATCGACTCCCGACTCCGACTCCCAGAGTCGATATTAAAACCAACTGACTCCCGACTCCAAGAGTCGATATTTTAAAACTGAATTCCGACTCCCGACTCCCCCCAATATAGAATTTCATATACACACATTTTGTACGATTATATATATATATATATATATATATATATATATATATCATATATATAAATATATATATATAATATATATATATATAATATATATATAATATATTATATATATATATATATATATATATAAAGCCGGTTTCGTTTTTGCATTGTTTGTGCTTACAAACCGTAAGAAATGCTCGAGTTTGCGTCGTTATTGCAAACCGTAGCCGAAGATAATCGCACGAAATGCCTCAACAAACATAAGATATTTCTTATTCTGAAAGTTTGCTATTCTCCCCTGTGCCTGTCCGAAGTTTAAGCACGTTCTAAGAAACAATGTAAACAAACAATATGGCGGCTTGGTGTCTGAATTATTAATATAGAAATCGATTTATATTTCAGATTGAAGATTTATTTTCTTTCAATGGAATAAACTTTTACCATCCAAAAGATTTTATGAATGAATTTTAAGTTAAATGCATTTGTTTATTTTTTTATTTCTGTTTATTACCAAAACCACGTGTCCATCACAACAGCTGATTCGAATTGTTTAAAACAAAATCAAACCTAGCACGATAATCGGGTCGTTTAAACAGGAAATTAGTGCTAAAACTTGGCGCATTTCTTATCGAGCGTAGCACTAATGACATGACAAAACACGAATCGGCGAAAATGGTCTAATTTAAAAGCAAAGAAAATACCTAAAATTCATAATATCGTAAAACGCTTCGTCATTATTCACAGATTATGATTAAAGGAGATAGATACTAAAGAAATTAGTCCAAAGTAAAGTATTATTGGACTCGCTACTTCTATTTATCGCAAGCCCATTAATACTTATACTTGGGACTAATTTCTTTTATTTTCCTACTCCTTCTTATCATTAAAATTGCTGATCCAAGTCCCGCATACACAAGCGTTTGTTATTTGTTCTGATTGGAAGTTTTCTCCATGAGATATAAACTTTTTCCGTAAATTTTCTAGCTTTACCTTTATCCCTCTAACGTTTTTTGATAAACTTGTTTACTCGTTTTCTCGATAACACTTGTCTCCCCCTAAACCTACTGCATATGATGTTCCTAACTTTCCTGTTTATGCTCGGCTTCCCTTCATTGGACCCCTTTCCAGTGATCTTCACTTCAGATTAGAAACATCTCAAAACAAAAACTTTCGCCAATGCCGTTTCTTCCTATCCTGTTTATTGAAAACAATTCAACTGGCAGTTTCTTTAGATTACAAGAAAGCATACCCCATGAACCTTGAAGGTCACACATGTTTACTACAAATATAAATTGTTGCCGACTGTTAACATCGACTATGTAGGTAAAACTTTCCTATAAACTATAACTAAAGATGCGAGCCATCAAACACATGGGCATTTTCCTTTCGCAAATACATTTCCCATCTCTTCAATCCACGAGAATTTTGCGTCAGAGATCACTAATGCACCTCAATGAGGCACCCTATATCTCTTCAAAAATTCTCCTTTCTTTCATAATGCTTCTACAGATGAAGACTTGAAAATTTATTGAACTCTTTTTTATATAAACAACCACTTAAAACTACACTTAACATCCCATAAGACTTCTTGGCACTCCTGTTGCCTGTACTAATTACCTGAATTTCGTGCAAAAAAGAACACGATTCTTTTGCTTTGCAAACAATTGCAATCAGCTGTTGTGGTGTGGAGCCGTCGAATTTCGGAAACAGATATAAAAAAAATAACACATGGTTTATATTACAAACAAAATTGATCAACTAATTGTGATGGAAAGTTTTATACCGATGGAAGAAATTAGATTTAACGCTGATTTTATTGAATGAAATATTCATCAATTCAAAACAATAACCACGCCTTCATTTTTTGGTTTACACATTTTTGTAGGAACCGTGCTAAATTCAGCAATTCACAGAAATAGCAACATTATAAATTAAGGATAATTAATTTCGTTTTGGTAAGCATTTTCTTACGGTTTTGTGCTAAATTTTAACAGAATACGAATCCAACTCTAGCATTTCTTACGTTCGTAAGCAAAAATGCAAAAGCGAAAACACCTATATTAACCATACAATAGGTCAGATAGCTAGGGAAACTATCAGACAAATTGCGGATCATTTTTTTTATTTTCATCCATATATATATTATAGTATATATATATATATATTATATATATATATATTATATATATATATATATATATATATCATATATATAGTATATATAATATATACTATATATATATATATATAATATATATATATATATCTATATATAAAGTGCAAAATTAAAAAAGAAGAAGAAACTTTGAAACCGTTAATTTCTAGAATTTTCAATTCTCTTCGTCTTTGATACAAGGGGCTCGAAAACCACCTTCTATCAAATCTTGCTTTTCGTGATAATGGCTGTCGTTGATAAGCTCAAAACCTTTCAACTACAACACCACCTTGCAGCAATGCGGGAGACATGGTACGTGATATATATATATATATATATAATTTATATATATATATATATATTATATATATATCATTTTAATATATATCTAATATATATATATATATATTATATAATATTTATTTTCTTTCTTTCTTCTTTCTTTTATTCTACCTTTTTCCCCAAGATTGGGAGGAAGGTGCGCTACAAGCATCGGAAGAGAAAAGCAGTAGGAGAACAATGACAAAAGTTGAAAAGAAGCCCAGCCTTACAGCCCCCTCTGTACCATTAATTAGAAGAATCGTCGCAATCAGAAAATCCACCTAGAGCTCATGGGACCCGCGACGGATCCACTCTATGGTAAGTCGTCAAGTGTAGGGTCAAATTCCCCCCGTGGCTAGTGGGCCACAACCACACCCCCTTACAACACCCCGCCATTCTCCTCCTATATGCATCCTTTCCTTCTCGCCTTCTGCCAACAAACTTCCAACATTTCTTCCTGCAAACATTTCTTTACTGACTCAGTCCACTTTTCTTCGGTCTCCGAGCCAGTCGATTACCAATACATCCGCTTAAACAACCGATTATCATTCATTCCTTTCCACATGACCAAACCATCTCAACATACTTTCATTTAAATTCTTCTCGTTTACCCCTTTCTTCCACAGCACAACTTTTTAATTATTTCATCTCTTATTTTACAATTATCAATCTTCTCACACTGCTAGCAGCGCCCCTAAGATTTGTCCCATCTGAACACATGAACTTAGACATCTATACTTCTTTCCAGACCATAGTCTCCGCTATCTATTAATAACAACAGGTAACCAACCTAACTCATGCAAGACCCTAAGCCGCACTCCAGACTTAGTGCCTTTGCATACTCACACACGATTTAATTGCACTCAAGCCAACCTTCTACCATTTCACAATTTCCTACTACATCTGCAATCATTCCGTTTCCCCTTCTCATCCAACACATACCCAAATATTTAAACTCAAAGTCAGACACTTGTTTCAGCTGCTGACCATAACATAACTTCACACTGAGGGCTAACCTTCACTCACAACCTAACCTTACTCTTATCCACGTTTACTTTCAGGCCCCTCTTTTTTACATACCTGCACAATCTCTCTACCTAATCCTTCACTCAAACTCTCTTTCAGATTCGCCACACATATATATATTTATATTACTATATATATATATTAATATATATATATATATATATATTATATATATATATATATATATATATATATAATATATATTATATATATTATATATAATATATATATATATATATGAAATCCAATTTATAAGACGCAAAATGTGCTGGTAATCGGCAAAATTTTTACGCAATAACCGATACTCCTACTCTCAAAATTTCCGATCCCGACATCATGACTTCGTGTAGAAACTTCATATATATACTATATTATATATAATATATATTATTTAGTATATTATATATATATATATATATATATATATATATATAGAATATATATATATATATATATATATTATATATTTAAAGGTCAATATCTCTGTATCATTTAAGCCAAAATTTTTATTTGGGCGGTAAGGGATGAACTACTGGTTTCTCAAGAAAAATATTAGCGTATTCGGACTCAGGAAGAAAAAATACTATAGAAAATGTTAAAATATCGCTGGAAAAAGTTTTTCTTTTCTTTTAATATAAGGAAAAATTAAAAATTAGAAAACAACTTTAAATACAATCAAGTTCTTGTCAAAAAATACAAAAAAAAATGTAACGGTCTTTTTATAATACAAAATTCAATTAGTTTTCCAAGATTTTTGTGTGAAAAGTTTATACAAAATTGTTTGGGGAGTCGCAGGAGTCGTTTTTTTTAAAACATCGACTCCACCGACTCCACTCCCGACTCTTTTGGGAAAAGTCGACTCCGCGACGTCCGACTCCTTACCCCTTGAAAACGCTCGACTCCCGACTTTTTGGGAAATCGACTCCCAACTCCGACTCCTTACCCCTTGAAAACGCTCGACTCCCGACTCCCCATCCCTGATTTTTTCTTGCAACAAATTTTGCAAAACAAAATTTTGGGATGTTTTTAAAAACAATATTTTTGAGTATACAAAAAAATTATCTAAGTAAAAAAGATGTATCTCGCCCGACTATATACGCCCTTGAGAAATGAAGGGAGAGTAAAGAAAAAAAATATCAAAATATTTCACTTTTTCGAAAACAAAAATTTTTTTTTGAAAAAGTGAAATATTAAGATATTTTTTCTATTTTTATATCTCCCCCGACTACAAATATCCTGAAAATTTCATGCAGATCGGATGAACAGAAAAAAAATATATCCCAATTTTCAATTTGAAAACCCCAAAATAGGTTTTGAAAATTTACCATTGCTCAGATATGGGATCAAATATCAAAATTCCGTTCCTAAATAATTTAGATAATAGTCCAATCTTTGTATATTTCAAGTTTGAAGTCATTTCGAAAAAAATTGTAGTAGGAGTTTCAATATGTCAAAAACATAGGTTTTCAAAAAATGAAAATACCAAAACAATGACTCGAAAAAACACTCGAAAGCGACGTTTTAGACGCACGGATAAGCTGTGGTTTGGTTTTTTGCCATCAAAATTGGTTGAAAATTAAGAATTTTATGTCCATTTTTAGGTGGGTTTAAATAAAATTGCATTCAACTGAGTAATATTCAACACTTGTGAATCTAAAGCATACGTCTATTAATAAAAGTAAATTATGTTACATATTAGTATTTGTGGTCAATTCCCTTCCTATTACTGGAGTAAAGTTGTTTTCTTAAAGACAGTCTACTTGCTCTTCAAACTAGATTGCTTCCTTCATGGAACTTTAGCATAATTTGATATAATTTTTTATGGTATTCCAACCCAGTAACTTTAGCATAATTGGCATGATATTTTTGGGGGTACTCCATCTCAGCAGGCTCAAATGAATTTCTTTGATTTTATTTCAGATTCATTCTCACAATGAAACAAACATCGGATTATCAGAAAGCGTTAAAAATGAAGGATCAGGAATGGCAGCTCTGTTTGAGTTGGAAGAATTAGATGTCAAATTTGGGTTTGATGAGGTCAAGAATGAAACTATAAAACCCATTAATTCAACGATCATTGGGGAGAACTCATGTACTCAACATATAAAGGTGTGTGTGTGTGTCATTTTATTTCTGTTACACTTTAAACTCAAGATTGAAACATGTGTTTAAGAGAACAGGAAATACTGCTTTATCTTCATTATTTATATTATTATTATTATTTATTATTATTATTATTATTATTATTATTATTATTATTATTATTATTATTATTATTATTAACCCAATTTTTTATATATATAGGAGTTTGATTGTTTGACAAATGTGTCTTTATTGTTGAATAAAATACAAGACAAGGACTTTAAAAGGAAGTGCATTTCGATTCAGACGAAGAAGAATTCTTTGCTCAACTTTTAACTTCAAAACTTCCTTCGGTGCTTGTCAAGAAGTTGAGTGATGAAGAAATAAAGGTATTTTTATAATTTAAATTTTTTGATTTTCATTATAAAAAATTTACTTTAACTTCATTTTAATTACTTTTAAGTTTTCGTAATGGCTGTAATATTAGGCTTTATCATCATCTTTGTGTTACTGTTTGTGGGAAAAACTTTTGGATTTTATGAACAAATGGAATCATTTCTATTGATGTCAAATTTGAAATTTTGAAATCTTAACAATTAGATAGTTGAGTAAAGAGCTTACGTAATAACTTAAATTTTTGGTATGCGCGCGTGCACCAATTATCATGAAACATTATTACCTGTGCTAATTCCTCACCAAATCCCTGTTTGCCGATAACTCCAACTGTCCTCAATCTCTTCATCGGAGAAGAGGCATGGAGAGAATGGAATTGGTCATCTAAAGATTATGTTAATTCATCCCACTTAATTTTCTTACCAAATTTGAGCAAAATTTATTATCAGCCAAACCAAAAACTCGATACCCAAAAAAAATTCTGGTTCCTTTTCCAGCACAGTGCTCAAGGTATCGATTAATTTTTTATTTTTCTTTCTTTCTAATTCCCCGCTGTCTTATCTTCTGTTTAAGCTCTCTCTCTCTCTCTCTCTCTCTCTCTCTCTCTCTCTCTCTCTCTCTCTCTCTTCTCTCTCTCTCTCTCTCTCTCTCTCTCTCTCTCTCTCTCTCTCTCTCTCTCTCTCTCTCTCTCTCTTTCTCTTTCTCTTTCTCTTTCTCTTTCTCTCTCTTTCTCTTTCTCTTTCTCTTTCTCTTTCTCTTTCTCTTTCTCTTTCTCTTTTCTTTTCTCTTTCCTCTTCTCTCTTTCTCTTTCTTCTTTCTCTTCCTCAATTTCTATCTATCTATTCTATCTACTTTTTATCTATCTATCTATCATCTATCTATCCTACTCTATCTATCTTCTATGCTCATCTATCTTATCTATCTTTATCTCTCTCTCTCTCTCTCTCTCTCTCTCTCTCTCTTCTCTCTCCTCTCTCTCTCTCTCTCTCTCTCTCTCTCTCTCTCTCTCTCCTTGAGATGTCTTTTCAATACTCGTGACCATGAGCTCACTTATGTGAAATATGTTTTACAAAGAGGTCGAAGTTTCCGACTGTATGCAGACCAAAATTCTTGAAAACATTATCAGAGCTTCTGAAAGTGTACAAAATAAGTCAGCTGATTGTTTTCATAATACCTCCAAGGATACAATATTCGCCGATGATGGGAAATATTTTTCCCCCTAAAAGATCTTGAAAGATTTACGAGAGTCCTTTCCATTAAACGTGAGCGTTGTTTTCCAGCACAGTGCTCACGGTATCCGCATTAAAATTTTTTTATTTTTCTTCTAGTTTAATGGGTTTTACAGGTTTCTATGAATTATTTCTTATTGTTAAGCTCTCTCTCTCTCTCTTCCTTCTCTCCTTCTCAGTCTCCTCTCTCTACTCTCCTCTTTCTCTCTCTCTCCTTCTCTCTCCTCTCCTCCTCTCTCCACTCTCTCTCCTCTCTCTCTTTTTTTTTCTCTCACCTCTCTCTCTCGTCCTCTCTCTCTCTCTCTCCGTCCTCCCGTCCATCTCTCTCTCCTCACTCATATCATTCTTCTCTCTCAGATCTTCTCTCCTCTCTTTCTTTCTCTCTCTTTCTCTTTCCCTTTCTTTCCTCCTCGTTCCTCCCCCTCCCTGCTCCCTCCACTTCTTCTCCCTTCCTCCCCTCCTCTCTTCCTCCCTCCTTCCCTCCCCCCCCTTCTTTCCCCCCCCCCCCATCTTCTCTTCCTTCTCCCCCCTCTCCCTCTTTTCTTCCCTTCCCTTCCCTTTCCCTCCCCTCCCCCTCCCCCTCCCTTTCTCTCTCCTCTCTCCTCCCCTCCCCTCTTCCTCCCCTCCCCTTGTTCCCCCCTCTTCCTTTCTTCTTCCTCTGCTTCTCCCTCCCCTTCCCTCTCTCTCTCCTTCCTTCCCTCTCCCCTCCTCTTTCCCTCCCCCCCTTCCCTCCCCTCCTCTCCTATCCTTCCTCCCTCCTCCTTCCTTCCCTTCTCCCCCTCTCTTCTCTTTCTCTTTTCCCCTTCTTCCCTTCTTTTTTTTCTTCCCTTCTCTCTCACTTTTTCTATCTATCTATCTATCTTATCTACTACTCTATCTATGTTATATCTATATATCTATACATCTATATATCTATATCTAATCTAATTCTATTTCTACTTCTATCTCTATCATCTACTATCTATCTATTCTC
>JABUQX010037904.1:0-18863 GCA_015478945.1 Trachelipus rathkii
AAGATATGCGTACAAGTTAAGGAAACGAAATATTGACGGGGTCCACGAGTGGGTAAAAAATTAGCGTGGGGCCAATACATACCCATGGAAACCAAAGGTAAGCCTAAAAAACCCATAAACCCCCATCGAGTCAGACCACAAAACATCCTGAACACCAACAAACTAACGGACCGAAAAACAAGGGTTTACGTCGGAAACTACATACTCATTGGTCACAACAACAAGGTAAAACACGACTTCAAAACTGCAGCAAGCCCCACAGAAGATCAAAAATACTCGTGGGCCAAAAATTATCCCATCTGCGTCGAAAAAAAATAGGGCGTAAAAATAGGGTAATACTACAACGGTTGCTTGACGCAACCGTTTGCGCCCTTTCTTCGAAAGGGTGCTAAAAATTAGGGTCGCCAAAAATTAGGGTTCTCTAAAAATTAGGGTTCTCAAAAATTAGGGTTCTCAAAAAAATTTGGGTTCTCAAAAAAATTTGGGGTTCTCAAAAATTAGGGTCGCGCAAAAAATCCGGGTTCTCAACAAAAATCCGGTTCCCAAAAATCCGGGGTTCTCAACAAAAGGTCAAGCCCAAAAAGGTCAAGGTGGGGCCAGGTTAAACATCACCCTCAGGAAAACAACGTGGCGGTCAGCAAAAGGTCAAAAAGTACAAAATTGGTATCATTTTACCCCAAGGTAGTCTCCAATTTTGAGTAAAAATTGGTAAAAAAAAAATGGTGCAAAAAATGGCCCTCCTAACCTACTTGACACCCTTACCTCCTTAGCCAACCATCACAAATATTTGACGTTTCTTAAAAATATTTTTAGGAGGATATGAAGCAGAAGCAATTAAATTTCATTCACCTAGTGCTTTACCATGCCAGATGGATGGCCAAAGCTATTTATTGCATCACAATATTTATTTTCCGAAATGATTTTAGTATGACTCGGCAAGAATTCCAAGAATTAAGAGACATTTGTATATTTATTGTAAAACTATACATAAAACCTGGTACAATGCTCCTTTAGCCTCTTTAGCACCATCACAAGATTTGACGTTTCTAAAAGACCTTTATTACTACAGTGAAATAGAAGAAAAGTTTTCTCGAGCAACAATCAAAACATTTTCCGGTCATTCATGGTAACTTACTGAAGAAACAGTGGCTTTAGCATTTCTAGAAAAAGAATAAAACAATTGTGACTTAAAGAAACAGTGGCTTTAGCATTTCTAGAAAAAGAATAAAACAATTGTGACTTAAAGCTCTTAAATGTACATTTAAAGGATATGCCAAGTTTCATTGATAAAGAACTACATAACTTTGTATCAAAACGGTCTGCTAAATTTTTTGAACGATTTCTCTTATCCCCACCTTCCCCTTTTTACACCTAGCCCTCTTTTACCCCACCCTAAAATTTGGGCAACTAGGGATGGCCAAAAAAATCGATATATCGAAAATCGATATTTTTGGCTCGATATTTCGATATTTTTTAAGGGCGGAATTCTTCTAGCGATATATCGATATTTCGATATTTTTGGGCGATATTATCGAAAGCCCCGATCTTCTTTTCAAAAAAAATTTTTCTTGAAGCCCGGCACAAATAAATCTTAGCCCCTCCCTGACACCTTCTGAAGTGATGACAGACTCTTTTCGTTATCACTATCTATTTGTCTTCGTTCGTCCCCCAACGACGTGTATAAAATAAACCGAAAAAATTGGGGTTTTAAGATTTTTCGTCTTTTCGGGAACCAAAAATTATGGCACATATTTCTGAGTATTCACTAATCCCTATTCAGTTATTCCAGCTGATCAAATGGATAGAGTGTCATATGTGCCTAACTGCCAAGTATTGTGCTTTCTTTAATTTTCTTAGTTCCAAAAAAATTTAAAGGATTTTTTTAGAGAAGTTAAATATATATTTATCTGAAGAATTGAATAAAAGTAAATTAACATGTCATCGAAAAGTAGAGTCGGGATATTTTAAAAAAATATCTAATGCCGAGGCAGTTTGTAATCTCTGTGGCAGAAAGTGAAAGATCCAGTAGCAAATACAACAAACCTGCGAAAGCCCCACAAAAAAACAAGCATATAGTGTCTTTAAATTTGTTCAAAAGACGTCCACAGCAACATGGATAAAAACGTACTTACATCAACGGAAAATAGGGACAATGATCCACAAACATAAGGTATTTTTTCAACATTTTGTTCGATTCACATTTTTGTTTTCAAAAAAGTAGCTATTTGCAAAAATGTACAAATGAGTCGAAATAAATTTGATAACCGTAACAGATACACTGATCTCCGGTGGGTTGTACCGTACTACCGTTGTAGAAATGTAGCGGTTGCTCTTTTAGTTTTTTACCTTATATATATTAATAATATAAATATATATATATATATTAAATATATAATATATATATATATATATATATATATTATTATAATAATATAATATATAATAATAATATATAATATATGGTTAGTATTAAAACCGTAATACTGTGAAATACCTAACAACTGCTCAATTGTTTAAGAATCGCAAAAAAATCTTTTAAAACATCATCATTCCTGCCGTTGAAAATAAAAAAACATCGCACATCCCAAAACTTGTTACTTATTTATTTTTTATTGTTATTAATTTTATTTTGTACTTTCATAACTGAAATTTTCCCCTGATTCCAAAATGGTATTCAAAGTGTTCAGTGTATCTCGTGTTTTTAACTATCTCGTCGCCTAATCTGAAGAATATATATATATACATATATATATATATATAGTATAATAAATATATATAATATATATATATATATATATAATATATATATATATATATAATATATATTATATATATATTACCGGTATCATATATATATATATAAATTATATATATATTAATATATATTATACTATATATATATATATATATATATATATATATATATATATAATATATTTATATATTATATATATATATAAGTATATATGATTATAATAATCGCAATTATAAATGATATATAATATATCGAAATATCGATATATCCGAAATATCGATAATTTTTCTGGGCGCTAATATCGAAAGGTAAATGATTTTTTAAAATATTCGAATATATCGATTTTATCGATATTTTTTGAATATCTGGGCATCCTATGCAACCGTCAAATTTTTGGCCTAATTTTTACCTGACCTGACGTTTTTGGCCTTTAGACCTTGTTTTGGTCCTTAACTCTTTTGGCCCTTGACCTTTTTTGTCCTTGTAGCTTTTTGGCCTTGTAGCTTCTTGACGCCCCTTCGTTGAAGGGGCGCGCCATAACGGTTGCGTAGCAACCGTCGTACGTCCCTCCAACCCTAGTTTTGCACCCCCCTTTAGGGCTTAAGCTCCGTTTTTGAATCGTTTTTGGCTCTTGATATTCCGTTTGGCCTTATATTTCGGCCTGAATAGCGTTCAAGGGCTGAATTGACCAATTTTTTAAAGATTCGAGGAGATTTACGGGATTATCTGAGCCGGTTGAAATTGACCATTCTTAAAGTCAATGGTAGGTCTTATAGAGATATCTTGACCCATACACGTTACCTGCCACTTGGCTTTGGTAGGTCACTAGCTACACAGAGGTCATTATACCTGACCTGTTTTGGATCTGTCCTACTACTTATTTCATCCGCGGTCGCACCTACCCAACACACACACATCACACACACACTCAGCACCCACGAACCCCACCACACCCCCCCACTGGCTACGATATATAGTAAATATATAATATATATATATATTATATATATATTCATATATAATATATAAATTATATTAATAATATAATATATATATATAATATATATATATATATAATATACTATATATAGTATATATAATTATATATAATACTATTCGGTGCAACCGTTGACACACACACACACACCACACACACACACACACACACTACGACACTTATACATACATCACTCGATGTTTTGATGCCTCAACTTTGATGCCCACATTGATGCCTCAATCTTGTATGCCCCCAGCTTTGATTGCTCAGCTTGATGCCTCAAAACTTGATGTTCATCTTTGACTGACTCATCTTTTGCATGACTCATCTTTTGTACGCTCAACTTTTTTGGCTCAACTTTGATGGCTCAACTTTGAATGCTCAGCATTTATGATGACTCAACTTTGATGACGTCATTTTTGGGTTCATCTTTGAAGGTGCCTATCTTGATGGACTCAGATTTATTAATGGTTCAGTAATATTTTGATGTCAGTACATTTGAAATGTGTTCCCGAATCACCGTAAGATACAGTGGTGTTCCTTAGTGTTCTATGAGTATTCAGATGAGTGCAGTAGTCCCATGATGCCAATGAGTGCCAAGTAGTCCAATGAATGCCACATAGTGCCAGAGTGAGGCCACATAGTGCCAAACTGAGTGCCCCTTTTTTTCAAAGCCTTTTCTAGCCTTCCCCTGAGCCTAGATAGCCCTAAATATGGTGTCTCCTCCTAGGTTATAAGGTATGAGGAATCGGATTGGTGTAATTACAAGTTGCTAAGGAATGCTTCCTAGCTTATGATAGTAGTCTTTCAACACTATACGCATATTATATATATATATATTATATATATATATATATAATATATATAATATATATATATATATATATTATATATCATATAATATAATATACACACACAACACACACACACACCTACACTATGGCCATAGACACTATACACACTTACACCACCATAAGAACACTTACAACTCTAACCATAGGCACTTACCCATAGACACTTACACTACACTTACATACATACACACAATGACACTTAACTCCACTTAAACAACTGGCCATAGAACAACTTACACTTAGCCTATAACACTTACACTCACACACAGATACACCTTACACTTACCTGCACACACGTCGATATTTTGGATGCCTCACTTTGATTCCTCAACTTTGATGGCTTAATTTTTGATCCCTCAACTTTGATATTCACTTAATCGTTCACTTTGATGAACCTCATCTTCGATGACCGCTCATCTTTGAACAACCTATATTGTGGTCATCTCTTGATGAAGTCACCTTTGTCGGTTCATCTTATGGTTCAATCTTTGATGCCCAGATTTATTGCATGGTATCTTGATGGTTCAATTTTGTTGCCTCAACTTTGATACCTCAGCTTTGATGGTTCATCTTGATGCATTTCTATCCTTCCTACGCCTTCTACCCCACATCAATAAACAGGCTAATACGATGTCTTCCCCCTAGGCTCATAAGCTGGCGCCACACGCGAGCAGCGCCCTCTCCCGAAAAAGACAGGCACACCGCACCCCAGGTCAACCAACCTGCGGTTCCAGCCCGCCGCGTGCGCCCCGCAGCGCAATCCTTTCCGCTACCCCGCCCGCAGACGTCGCCCCAGGCGCAATATTCCGCGTCCGCCCGCCGCCCACGCCCGAAGGCGCCAATATTCCCGCCAATTAAAAAATATATAATACATATTGAGAAAAAATTTTTATTTCATACTTAAACATTTTAAATTAAAAACTCACGCGAACCTAAACCTGTAACTCATTACAGACCTATTATCTAACACTAACACATACTTCATAGTTGTGATATCAATTTAAACTATTCAAAAAATTTCTTTTCAAATAATACTATGATTCATTCATTTACTTCATACTTAAACATTTTTATTAAAAACATATACTTTAACAGACCTAAAGCCAGTAAATCAGTAAATAAATAGAGTTGTTCCTAGCAACAGAGGGAACTTCATTATGCCTTTGTTTTAGACTGCTTAAACTGCTTAACTCATATGTTTTTAACTGCGTTAACTCATAATTAAATTAAACATTAACATACCTTAAACAGTAAATCAGGAAAATCAATAGAGGTGTTACCTAGCAAACAAAGGGATTAGTATGCTTTTGTTTTACCGCTTTACTGGGTAACACCTCAATTGTTTTACTGCTTTAACTCATCTATTTATTAAACATTACAATACCTTAAAGCAGAAAATCAGTAAAGTCAGACTTACTGCTTACATAGCAACAAAGGAATTAGTATGCTTTTGTTTTACTGCTTTACTGCTGTTAACTCATATGTTTTAGGAAATGCTTTAAACCCATCATAGGTTGAAAGGTGCTTTCGATAACCATTTAAATAAATAGAGGTTTACATAGCAACAAAGGGGATAGTATACTTTTGTTTTAACTGCTTTACTGCTTTTAAACTCATATGTTTGTAATGCTGTAGACTCATATATCTATTAACATTATATACCTTAAAGCAGTTAAATCAGTAAATCAATGAGGTGTACATAGCAGCAAGATTAGTATGCCTTTATGTTTTACGCTTTACTCGCTTTTAATACTCATATGTTAACTGCTTTAACTATATATTTATTAACATTAAATACCTTAAAGCAGTAAATCATGTAAATTCAATAGAGGTGTTTCACCTTAAAACAAGGGATTAGTAGATGTCTTTTGTTTTAACTGGCTTTACTGCTTTAACTCATATGTTTACTGCTTTAAACTCTATGCTACTGCTTTACCTCATATATTTATTAACATTATGTTTTTTTATTTTGTTTTATAACTTTTTATTTATTTTTATTATTTGACATAAATCTTATTTTTATTTTCTAAGTTACTGTATATTTATAAAACTTTTATTTTTATTATTATTTGGTTCTGAGATTTTATTATATACTTTAGTGTTATTTACTTCATACCTATGGTTATTATACACACACAACACACACACAACACACACACACACACACACACACACATCACAACAACACAGACACACACACACATCTTATCTATCACAACACACACACACACACACACACACACACGCACTATACAGAGACACACCTACACCACATACATAGCATACGCGCATACACCTACACACATCACCACATCACACCACACACACACAACACTTACACTTATACACATATACACTGGTTAAACATATCAAATAAGTTCTTTTGTATGAACATAACGTATAGATTTATAAAACATTTTATGTTTTAATTAAAATATACCACATTTATATTACTCATTCATTATAACTAAAATATTTCAAAGTTTCTTAAAACTTCCATAATAAATCAATCATTATCTTTGAACAAAGAATTATTATTAATTGTTAATACTTGTAGTTTTATAAATTTTAAAATAATAAAGTTTAAAAAATAATTTTACTAAATTTTATGAAATTTTATTAAAAACCATATATTTTACGTACCTTAAAAGCAATAAATCAGTAATTCAGTAAGGCAAGCCCCTAGCATCCCTCTAACAACCAAGCTATGCACGTGTTTTTTCTACTTGAATTACTGCTTCTACATCATCTTAGTCATTAATAACGTATAAAAACAAAATAAGTTGTCTCTTCTAAGATTCTTTTTACTTAAATTCAATACTTGAGTTACCTTTTTAAAAAAGAACAATTAAATTCACTTACATTATATTACTCGCTCAATTTGAACTAAAAATAATTTCAAAAGTTTTTAAATAATTTGGATTTCTTTAAAAATTATTATCTATTACATTGACAATCAACACGCAAGAAAACACAACAACAGCGCACCCTTACAGATAACTAACTGACCTCTCCTGTAAATGTGGTGTAAATAACTACTTTAGGCCTAAATTTAGGATAATCCTGTGCTACCCCGGTCGATTTAGCCTAATTCCAGGTCAAAATATATTCAAACTGACCTTTTTCTGTAAAATGTGTGAAATAACTACGTTAGGGCTAAATTTAGGATAAGCCTTTTTGTACTCCGTGCTGATTTAAGCCTAATACCAGGTCAAAATTATTCCATAATAGACAAGAATCAATATGTTATTATATTTTTTATAAATAATTTTAACAATAATTTCATGGCTGGACGGTAAGATCCTTTAAAGCAGTAAGAAGGGAAATGCTTTCCTCTTGTGAATTGGATGAGTAATTCCTATCCTCTAGTATGAACCCGCGCATGTCGATTTGGTTCCGAAATTGATTGTTTATCGCTTTTTGCATCTTTTAGATTTAAAACATGTATTTTTTCATATCCTATTAACTTACCTGCGATTGGATTAAAAATTAGCTTTCGTTTTTTAAACTTGTATTTGAGCAGGTGTGTTTTTATTATCTTTTAGACTCTAAACTCATTTAAAAACATAGTCGTTTTAGCTGTTAAGCGGTGCACAATTTATCTGATTTGTATTAAAAGTGTTTTAAATTTTACTAATGTACTATCATATTTATAATAATACTTACATTGAGCGAATAATTATAATTTTTAAATAGATATAGATAATAATTAATTCACTAAATTTATAGTAGATCACGTGATACAAAACTGCAAGACAGCCCGCAAGCCGCGACCCGTGCGGCAACGAGCCGTGCGTAACATCAGGAGGCTATAAATACGGCTTGAAAAAAGTGCACTCAGGCACTGCTCTCAGAATTTGGCTCATCTCACCCTTGGTCCTACAGGAGATCATTGTGTCTATTAAGTGTTCTATGAATAGGAAGATGAGTGCCAGGTAGTGCCCAATGAGTGCCAATGATTGCAAGGAGTGCAAATGAAGTGCCCAAAGGTGAGTGCCCCACATACGTGCCAGTGAGTGCCACTGCACTATGCTCGCCTCATTGGCACTCATTGGCACTCCCTTGGCACTCATTGGCACTCATTGGCACTCACCTGGCACCATCTAATACTCATAGAACACTAAATTAGTAACACCACTAATACAACTAGTTATTGGGAACCCATCAAAATGTATAACCATCAAAATTATACTGAACCCATCCATAATCTGAGTTCATCAAATAGTCCACCTCAAATATGACGCCAAAATAACCGTCATCAAAAGTGGTCATCAATAATGCTTGAGCTCACAAAGTTGAGCATCAACAGTGAGCCATCAAAGATGGAGGCATCAAGTTGCAACATCAAAGCTGAGGCAATCAAACACCTGGGGCAATCCCAAGTTGAGGCATCAATGCTTGAGGCATCAAAGTTGAGGCATTCAAAATATCGGTGTGGTATGTGTGCTAGTGTGTAATGTGTGGTGTGTTGTGTGTGTTGTGTGTTGTGTGTGTGTGTGTGTGTGTGGTGTGTGGTGTGTGTGTGTGGTGTGTGTGTGTACGGGTGCACAATATATGAATATAATAATATATAAATATATAATAAGTATATATAGATATATATATATATATATATATAAATATATATAATATATATACTATATATATATATATATATAATATAAAATATATTATATAATATATATATATATAATATATTAATATATATAATATAATATATATATGTAAGCCAGGGCGTGGGGTGTGTTGTGAGGTTGTGGTTGTGAAGTGTGTGTGTGTGTTTGTGTGCTGTTGTGTGTGTGTGTGTGTGTGTGTGGTGGTTGTGTGTGTGTGTGTGTTTGTGTGTGTGTTTGTGTGTTGTGTGTGTGTAGGGGCGACCGCGGATGGAAATCAAATTACGTACAGATCCAATACGGTTCAGTACCTACAAACTGACTCATGTTAGCTCAGTTACCTACCAATGGCAAAGGTGCAGGTACTGTATGGGCTCAAATAACCTCTCTAAGACCTTCCATGACTTTAAGAATGGTCAATTTCAACCCGAGCTCAAGATAATCCCTACTAATCTCTCTTACGAATCTTTAAGAATGGTCAATTTCAGCCTTTGATACGCTATCAAGGCCGAATCATCAAGCCTAAATACATCAAAAACGCCCCTAAAGGGGGCCAAAAATAGGGGGGAGGGACGTACGACGGTTGCTCCGCAACCGTCTGGCGCGCCCCTTCTACGAAGGGGCGTCAAGAAAGCTACAAGGCCAAAAAACTACAAGGCCAAAAAAGGTCAAGGCCCAAAAAAGTTAATGCCAAAAAAAGGGCAAGGTCAGGGTAAACAAATTAGGCCAAAAAATTTTTGGGTTGCCCAAATTTAGGTGGTAAAAGAGGCCTCAAAGGTAAAAGGCAGATGGGGGTAAAAGAGAACCGGCCCCTCCATATTCCGTTCCTAACCAACTACAGGTCATACAATCTTTTTGAACGAAGTTTAAAACTTCTCAACAAGATATTTATTGATCTGACACCTGGTTCCTGGAATTCTCTTCCCGTAATTATCAACACGGCTTAACAAATAATTCAAAACCCATAAAATTGTCCAATGATTCTGCTGAAAAGAGGCGTGAAGCTTATGGAGAAATACAACAAATCTTTTAACCTCATAACCCAGAAGCAACGCATACCCTATTGCAAGTTGTAAAAGACTATCGGACCCAGTTTCCTTCCTGCTCAAAGTAATCATTATCTAAGCAATAGAAACCTATAATTAACAAAATCAATCATTTTTATGTATTTACATTTTAAGACCATATTACATATACTCTTACTTCTACTATATATATAATTGATAGAAATTAATATAATTCTAACATAAATATAAGAATTGGGTTTTTTTTCAAATTTTCACCCTCTTAAGTGCACGTGTTAAAGTTATTAATATTTGACAAATTTTTTAACAGTGCTTACTGACCCTAAAGGAAATTAAATATAATGCGAGAATTTAATAAAGATGTAAATAAAATATTGTTCATACATAAAGGAACACCTAAATATATATATATATATATATATATATAATATATATATATATATATATAATATATATATTAAATATATATATATATAATTAAAATAATATATATATATATATAATATATATAATATATATATATATATAATATATATATTAAAATATATTGTTTGAATTTGAGCTATATGGATTTTTTAAGTGAAAGTTTGAATATATAATATTTAATAAATAATGTTAAATTAAAATAACAATTGAGTAAAGATATTTAAATTTGTATATATTTTTTTTTCATCCAGGTTGGTACAGTGGGGAATAGGCAATCGAAGTTTGCAATCCTCACGAAATTCTGGAGAAGCCAACTGACCACTCCACAAAATTGCTCATTGTTGGTGGACCCGTCCAAGCATTTTGGCTGCAAAAATGAGCATGCTATTCAAATATTTAACCTTCCGTCATTCCATTGCCAAGTGCCACACTCTCCTCAGACTTCCTGGACTCATTCTCCAAAGCAGTGATGGGAAAATTCGGATTCGACCATTATACATATATATATGGTCGAATCCGAATTCGAATCCGAATTTGCCCATCAATGTTCCAAAGGGAAGACAGCCATCTTCAGAAGAAAAACAGCAAATCAGAGACGAGAAGTCTTGATCCTGACTATACGTGTAGCTGAGGAAGAAACCCATATTTTCCCAACCAAGAGAAGACATCAACGACATGATCAGAGATCTTGTCTCACAAACTGCCAATGTCCGAGCTTTTCGACATAAGACTCAAGCAAATGGAAATATTTTACACAGAAAGTGTGAAGAGTCCGCATGTCAAAGAAAAACTTCACCACTCTTTATCAACTTTTTTCACCATGTCAAGATGGGCTTTGTTTTTGCCAAAATGTGACAAGTTTGTTTGAGGAACTTGGAATTGCCTGTAAACCCTGCGAGTGGCGTCTCTTCATTCATATTACATCGAAGTCTAACTGTGCTCACATCATAGCGGGAAACATTATCCATCTCTTCACTTTGGCTCATCGATGCAAGACTCAAAAAAACACAGCTATCGTGAAGCGTGAAGCTGAAGCTATTTTAATGCCTTGAAATATAAGAACACAAATCTGGGAAGTTCTCGAGATTTCAAATTGGGGCATCTCAAGACGCGTTTTACCTAACGTTTTCATGTTACCTTTGTCTCGAACAGCAGGGCCCCGCAGAACACTACCAAATGGTGGAATTACCCACAGCTGACCTGAGTTCAAGTTGTAGGGAGGAGGCAATCCAAATAGAGCCTCTGTTCGGACCCCAGAAACATATTGTTTAACTCCAACTACACATAGAAATAGGCTACATGAAACGTTTGTCACAGCTCTAGATAAGAAGTCTTCAGCTTTCATCTACCTGCCAAGGTTTCTTCCAAAAACTGTCTGAGGCAAAGGTCAAAGCCTTTCTTCGTCGACCACAAATATAAAAAAAGTTCATCGAGTGCAACGAATTCCCCGAGAAGCTGCATTATGGACATGAAAAACACCTTGGACGCTTGCGTCGTGCAGTGGTTCGTGCCTTCCTTCGGAATCACAAGCCGAGAAACTATGAGAGCTTGTTAAGACCTTGCTCATAAAACTACGGCAAAATGGGCCTGTAGGATGTCCCTCAAAGTCCAAATCCTTGATGCTCATCTTGCTAAATTTAATGAGAACATGGGGGCGTACTCAGAGGAGCATGGCGAAGCGATTTCACCGGCGTTCTAGACTTTTGCAACGCCGCTACCAATGATCATATACGAAAACATGATTGGAGACTATATTTGAGGTTGATTCGTGAAAGCCAAACTTACCCGTATAAGCGTAAATCCAGAAAAACTTCTCACCTTCTAAATATTTTTTAATTCTCTATATATATATATACAAGAATAAATAAATGCTACTTTTGAGTTATATATCGTTTTTTTCTACTTTGTGTAACCAAAATGATTATATTCACCAACTTTTTATATCGGAATTGGTTGTTAATTTGTGAAATATCATTATTTTGGTCACAAAAATCATTGTAGGAAATATTAGCCATTTTTCTAACCTTTCTAGGTGAGCAAGAAAAATTGAATTACAAGTGTTGCCCAAAGACAAATAAATATGTTACAAATGATAATGACTAACTACAAAGATATTAGATACTAACAAAAAAAATTTTGAATCATTTTTAATTTGACAACACCATAAACTAAACTCAAATTCCTAAAATTAGCCTAAAAAGATTTACATAAAAAAAACTACTGTTAGAAACTGGAGCAAAGGATCTGTGGATTGATTTCTTAATTACATATTATGCTAAATTACTTTATTTATTCAGATGTCTATATTAAGTTTTATATGAAATTTATTTACATATTTTATTTAGTAATTTATGATATGTAATTTATTATTTTATGTTTTGAAAATTACAGAATTATCACTCACAGAATTAGCCGGTAATAAATTATTAAGGGAACGAGATTTACTTTACGCCTGTCTTAGATCTAATTAAATTCAGTCTCCAAATATATATATATATATATATATATATGTGTATAATATATATATATATATATATATATATATATAAAAAGATATATATATATATAAGATATATATATATATATATAGTAAGTCTATATATATATATATATAAAATATATTTATTATTATATATATATATATATATATATATATATATATATGTTATATATATATATATATATATATATATATATATATATATATATATATATATATATATATATATATATATATCGTAATATAATATATATATATATATATATATATATATATATATATATATATATATATATAGTATATATAGTTATAATATATATATATATATATTATAGTATATATTATATAAGTATTTATATATATATATAACAGTTGGATTATATAGTGATATATATATATATATATATGCAGATAAACTACTTTAACGTAGTTTGTTCATTTTAATTCATTTGTTGAAAGATATATATATATATATATATTAAGTTATATATTGTATATATATATATATGTATATATATATATGTATATATAAGAGAAGAAAGAAAGATATATATATATATATATATATATATGTATATATATATATATATATATATATATGAAAGAGTATATATATATATATACATATATATATTATATAGTTAGATATATATAGCAGGAGGTTATTATTATTATATATATGTTATATATATATTATATATATATATATGGTATATATATATATATTAGTTATTTGGAGTTCAAGGTCGTCTTATCCTTGTAGGAATGCAATTGTTAAGTCGTCTGTGCATTTCTTGATGTAAGTCGGGCACTCATATCAAAGAGATAGAGCGCCAACGTTTCGTCACAATTATAAGAGTCAAGAGAGTTAAAATCTTTTAGTTTTCGGACTCGACCTTATCTCCAGCTGAATACAAATGACGGGAGTAACCAAGGTCTTCCTCTATAGAAGATGTGAGTTACACACTATAAAAGAACGGATGAGACCTTGTAGCGTTGTGGTAGATAAGAGAAGAGAGAATTTTGCCGCCACGACCTTGAGACGTTATTAGTTAACTCATTCTGTGTTAACTTTCAATTTTAAAACATCTTATCAGGTCGTTTTATATACTCGCATTCGCAAGTGTCCGGAAATCAAATGCGAAATAATTTATTTTTTTGAATTATAAATGCGAATATTTTGTTTTAAAATTAGCGATCTGAATATTGAAAACGCGCACTCGTCCATATTTATCATATATATAGCATATATATATTATATATATATATATATAGTATAGTATATAGTATATAGTATATATATATGAGCAGATATATATATATATATATATATATATATATATATATATATATATATACTATATATATCCTTATTGATTATAATGACTTATATATATATATATATATATATATATATATATATATATATATATATATATATATATATGTTATATAGAAATATATGTTATATGTTATATATATATATATATATATATATATATATATATATATATATATATATGCATATATATATATATATATATATATATATATATATATGTTATATATATATATATATATAGCAGTATATATATATATATATATATATATATATATAAGGTTATATATATATTATATGAACCCTTACATTGACGATTTACCATAGCGAGGGGGTCCGTCGCGGTCCATGATGCTCTAGGGTGGATTTTCTTGTGACGAGTCCTCACTAATTAATGGTACAGGCTGGGCTTCTTTTCGACGCTTGTCATGTTCTCCTACCGCTTTTCTTTTCCTGATGCTGAAAGAAGCACCTTACCCTCAATCTTGGGGCAAAGAGGAAGAAGCGTGTTGTTGTTGTTGTTGATATATATTTATATATATATATATATATATATATAGTATATAGCAAAGATATATATATATATATATATATATATATATAAGTATTATATATATATATATATATAAAAGTATATATATATATATATATATGGTGGTTAAGTTATTATATTATTACCAATAATAATAAATTTCAGTGGCTATAACAGATCATAAAAATTTTAAATACAACAAATAGGTAATTATTTATAGTCTAGCTGAACCTGACAGTATGAGGTTTTGAGCTAGACTCAAAGATTAGAAATGGCTACTCTGGATATTTATGAATGCAAAAAAATCTTATTTAAAATACCCGAAAATAAGAGGAAAAAAGTTACGGCAAAGTCGATCCATCTAAGTTTAGTATAGGTTTACTACATCGTCTATCCATCTAGATTAGTTATAGGTTACTGCATCGTCGATCCATCTAGATTAGTTATAGCCGGTCGCATCGTCGATCCATCTGGATTAGTTATGGTTTACTTCGATCGTCGATCCATCTTCAGATTAGTTATAAGTTTACCTGCATCGTCGATCCATCTAGATTAGTTATAGGTTTACCGCACGTCGATCCATCCCAGAGCTAGTTAAGGGTTTACTGCATCGTCAGGATCTATTCAGATTAGTTATAGGCTATCGGGCAATTGTCATCCATCTAGATTAGTTATAGGGTTTACTGCATCGTTGATCCATCTAGATTAAGTTATAGGTTTACTGCATCGCGATCCATCTAGATTAGTTATAGGTTCACTGCATCGTCGAATCCATCTAGATTTTCAGTTATAGGTTTGTCGGTATCGTCGATCCATCTAAGTTTAGTATAGGTTTACTACATCGTCTATCCATATAGGGTAGGTATAGGTTTACTGCATCGTCGATCCATATAGGGTAGGTATAGGTTCACTGCATCGTCGATCCATATAGGGTAGTTATAGGTTTACTGCATCGTCGATCCATATAGGGTAGGTATAGGTTTACTGCATCGTCGATCCATCTAGATTAGTTATAGGTTTACTGCACGTCGATCCATCTAGATGGTTATAGGTTTACTGCATTACCGATCCATCAGATTGTAGTTATAGGTTTACTGCATCGTTGGATCCTATCTAGATTAGTTGAGTAGTTTACTATCAAAGTCGATTCATATAAGTTTGTGCATAGGTTTCGTACCAATTGATCCTGTTATAGGTTAGTTTTCGGTTTCTAGTAATCCTCCTAGTCTGTAAGCTATGATAAGTTTTGTTAAGTATACAATAGAATCAATATGAAAATTAATATGACCAATTCTACCTCTGAAGCATTATTTTACCTTCTAACTAAATTCTTTCAACAGTTTTGTCACTAAAAAAATTTTTTTCTCTCCTAAATTTACTTGATCTTGCTTTTCTGTACTTTATTATTTAATTTTTAATATTTTAAAATTTTTTTTATTTATTCTTATCACCATTTTAATTTATTGTTAGTATCATATACTAAAAATATATGAAAATTACATAAAATACAAAATTAACGGATCCATATAACTCACATAAGGTCCTTTATATATATATATATATATATATATAGTAGTATATATATATATATATATATTTATATATATATATATATATATATATAGTGTATATATATATATATATATATATATATAGCAGAGTGTATGTTAGTGTATATATGAGTATATATATATTATATAGTATATATATATATATATATATATTATATATATATGTTATATATATGTTATATATATTGTTGTTGTTATTATTGCTATTATTATTGTTATTATTATATAGTATATATATAGTTATATATATATATATATATATATATATATATATATATATATATATATATATATATATATAGTTAATATATGTATATATATATTAGTCATCTCCACTCTATAATGTCCTCACCCAGAAAGATATTTTCATCCGGTCAGTCAAAAAGTGAGGGTCTTCTCCAGACACTTCTTTTCTGCGGGTCCACTCCTCTTTCTCTCAACCATCTCATTGTTCAAGGTAGCTGGCATCTTTTAGAGAATCCTCCAGAATCCATCCATCTCTTCTTCGGTCTACCCCTGATCTCCCTCTCCTCCGGGTGTTCACTTCCATCTTTTTCGGCATTCTGTCCGGCTGCATCCTCTCCAGATGCCCCTACCATCTCAATCTTCCCACATCCATCTTCAGTATAATCTTCTTCTCACTCCTACAGTTTCTCTGGTTACTCATTCCTTATTCTGTCTCTTCTGCTTCTTCCAGTCATTGCTCTCAGAGCTCTCATATCTCCGCGGCTTGTATTCTACTCTCCTCCTCTTCTAGTGTCTTATCCAGCAGCGTCGGGGGCCTAAGTATACTTTCTGAAGATTACCTTTTTAACACATCCATTCTAATCGTGTTTCCATCCTTTCCATCAATGGGCAGCAATGCTCTGGTTAGCTTGTCCTTGGTTTTTCCATTCTTCTAGTAATCTCTCCTCCACATCCTCCCTCTCTGTTATTTAAAACATCCACCTAGATAAATCACATTGTTTGAATTCAAAATTGGCAGCACCTCCTCCCTCCCCCCCATCATCCTCATGCTTCTTCATCGTTTCCTCATGTTACCATCAATATCTCTGTTTTATGTACATTCATCTTCATCCATGCCTTCTTCCAACTCCTCCGCAAACAGTCTCACCACCTCCCGTATCTTCTCCTCTCAACTAGAGCAATATCGTCTGCATACGCCATTATATCCCCATCAAAAACTCCCATCTCCTCCTTACTTTACTTATTACCACATCTAAATATAATATGAACAATATAGGCGATAATACACCCCTGTTTAACTCATATGCTTTACTTCTTTCATATATCATTTTCACTCCGTTCTGACGTTACAACTATTTTTCGTACATACTATTGGTTTCCTTTAATCTTTCCACTCACTTTATACTTTTCTTCCATGACTCTCCATAATCTCTCCCTCGGTACAGAATCAAAAGCCTTTTTGATCAATAAAACGCAGCATTAAAAACTCTTGCCGTATTCTAACATCTTCTCCATAACTATCCTTAGTGTAAACAAGAGATCTGTCGTTCCTCTTCCTCTTCTATACCCATGCTGTTCCTCCCCCAGTCTCGGCTCCACAATCACTCTTAACTTTCTCTCCAATATTCTTTCGTAGATTTTTGCCAGGTGGTCTATCAATGAAATTCCTCTATAGTTATCACAGTTGCTTGGATCTCCTTTACCTTTATATGTTGGTATTATTATAGCTTTCCCCCATCTCTCCGGCACTTTTTCCTCTCTCCAACAAATGTTCAACAGTTATAGTCCCTCTTTCTCCTTATATATATATGGTGGCGATATATATATATATATATATTATATATTATATATATATATATATATATATATATATATATATATATATATATAAAGATATATAGTTATTATATATATATATATATATAAACACCTTTGAATAATTCCAAAGCAGGGTGGCCAACCTTTTGCATACCATGCGCCAAATTTTTCACAGATGAGTTCAGATGCGCTATATATATATATATATATATATATATATATATATGTTATATATATATATATATATATATATAGTATATATAGTTATATATATATATATATATATGGTGTAAGTATATATATATATATATAGTTGCTATATAATAAGTTGCTATATATATATATATATATATATATATATATATATGTTATAGTATTGAAGCGGCGCACGAAAAACGCGCAAAGCCGTTTCACGATAAATGCGAAAACGGTTAAACACCATCTGAAACTGGAACGAAGTACAATG
>JABUQX010037905.1:0-7500 GCA_015478945.1 Trachelipus rathkii
GAGAGATTATCTAAGTTGCACTTGAAAATCCTGAGGTGATCTTTTTCAGTAAACGACAAAGTAGGAAACCTCAGTAAAATTTATTTCTTTCCTGATGATGATGTTTTCGCAACACTTGTACTAATTTTTTTTGAATTGCTTCTAATTTCCCTTTACTAAAGTGCACTTGAATCCTTGAGATCCTTGAATGGTCATCTCAAGTAAAACAAAGCAGAAACCTCAGCAAAATTCTAAGAGTCCAAAAGCCAATATACTGTAAGTTAGCACTCCACAAATTTAATTTATTTTCAATCAAAATTCACTTGATTATACCTTCAATACAAATTTTAAAAATCATAAAATAATTAATTTTTTCATTTTGTGAAAAAAAATTCCAATTCGTTAAAAAACTTCGAATCTTTTCTTTGTAAGAGACTTTATTTCATAAATTCTGTTTTTTTTCTTACACTTTCGCGAATGTTTCCCAACTTTTCCTTTCTCTTTCTCGGTTTTAACACGTCTTTATCCAACGGTATCAAAAATTATATAATATTATATATATATATATATATATATATATATATCATTATATATTATTATATATATATATATATATATATATATATATATATATTATTATATATATACTATATATATATATATATAATATTCCTCAGGGAAAAGAACAACGAGGAACACCAACATTAAAACATTGAAAGACGTCTTAAACTGCTGCTGTAGAATGATCGAAAGTCAATGTTGAGAAGAGAGAGAGAGGAGAGAGAGAGAGAGAGAAGGAGAGAAGAGGAGAGAGAGGAGAGAGAGAGAGAGAGAGAGAAGAAGAGAGAGAGAGAGAGAGGAGTGAGAGGAGAGAGAGAAGAGAGAGAGAGAAGAGAGAGAGAGAGAGAGAGAGAGAGAGAGAGAGAGAGAGAGAGAGAGAGAGAGAGAGAGAGAGAGAGAGAGAGAGGAGAGAGAGAGAGAAGGAGAGAGAGAAGAGAGAGAGAGAGAGAAGAGAGACGAGTTGGCACAGAATATAGATACCGGAAAAGGGAAAGTTTGAAATCAAAAGCCGTTTGCCAAGACCTCTGTCGAAACTTTTCAATATTTTTATTCTACAGACAAAAGATTCATGGATTTGCCAAAAGGCAGAAGACTAAGAATTAGAGAAAAAGAAAAAAGATTACGGTAGTACCCCCCTTTGCGAAAGTCATATTTCAAGTCAGAGATAAAATTAGAAGAATTAAGATATTGCTCATGTTTGACAGTCCAGAGTTTGTTCTGTTATGGATATGATCCGAAAGCTTTTAGAATAACGGAGGTTAATATAAAGAGATAGTTAGGTTAGAAGGTTTCCCCATTTTTGGTTGAGGTTGATGAATAAGCGCACATTTCCAACAGGAACGGAAAGTATTAGTGGAGACAAAGACGAAATAGCTTACCATAGGGAAAGGTGGAAGATGAAAATCATCAGGACCATCTGAATTCTTATAATTAAACTGAGAGATAATAGAAGTAAGATCTTTAAAAGAATTGTAATGTTAGGAATATATGAGTTGGATGAGGTGGAGGAGGAGGAGGAATAGCTTCGAAATTTCTTAATGTGGAATTAGTGTAAAGGTTTGAGAGAAGAGTTCATCTTTAGTTCATCGATTGTATTGTCGGAAGGAACTAGAGAAGGAAAAGAGAAAGAAGCGAAATGAGAGTTAACAAATATATTTTTTTAAATCGAAGAAGAAAAAAAGTGTGAGGAAAAGGAACATAAAGATCATTAAATTAAAGCAATAATCCTTATAAGGAAATCAGAGAAGTATGCAACTAATTAGCAGCATCAAAGTGTCAAAAATGTTTAATCGCGGTATGCGAGGGTCTTACCTGTGGAATACTTAAAGAAACAGAATGGATATATAGATGAGAAGGTAATCAGAGGAACACAGAGGTGGAAAGAGTTTAACAGTATAAGGAAAAGAAACAGAAGTTAAGAGGGGAATGTTGGATTTGAGTTTATCTCCAAAGGGATAAGGGACACGGATGGGATCTGGATCATCTGCTGATGGTTATTCTGAATAAAGAATTGAAGGAAGTTAACCGTCAACACCTTCAGAACTAGAAGGAAATAATTTCCGGTGGTGAACATTAAAACCACCCAAAATAATGATTTCAGATTTTGACAATGGTTTTTTTCGAGCTCTGTCTCAAAACCAGAAAAACATATAATTTTCTTAAATATCAGCCTATCTTCACCAAATAGGTAGCAAATTGCAGCTTTTTGTCACCCCTTAAACGTTGATTTTTTTTCTGTCTATTGATTTTCTTTGTATTTCACCCGAGGAAAAACTATGTTTCAGACATTTTGTTGTTCTTCTCCTACAATTGTTTTGTCAAAATGAAGTAGAAAACTTGAGAATATACAAATATGAATTATTAAGCTAAAACATTATTAATTCAGAATTTTTTAATATATGCCCAAAATTACAGAAATTACCGAATTTCATTCTCTAACTGAAAATGCGTTTCGAAAATGAAAAAAATTCATATAAATTTTTTTTTCTGCTAATCCCATCAACCTGGAATTTTCAGAGAATATTATAATTGTGGGAGATACACCTTTGTTATTTAGATATTTATTCATTTATTTAGTTTTTTATATCAATAGGATAATAAAAATTTTAACGTCGAATAGTTTTAAAAAATTTGATACGGTATCGGTTGGAATTGAATCACTTTCAAATTTGGCCCAATAGCTACGAACAAACAGAGACGTTGTATCACGGCACGGTGTTGCATTTATTTATAGAGGCCAAATAAATATTAAGTGCAAGAAGTGCAGTGCAGTGAAACTTATGCATAATGAAATATTATAGTCTTGGCTATTTTGATATCTAACAATTGTATAATGATTAACATATATTTTGTTTTTTAATATTATGTCTTTCATAGTTTAAGGTCCCCTTTGATACCTCACTAAATGAATGACTGTTGATGTAGAATAAACCATTTATTTTATTATTTTTTTAATAATATTATAATTTTTTTATAGAAATTTATGATGATTCCATTGTTTGATTTCATGTAATCCTTTTAATCTCATTAATTGTAAGTTTGTATAATCTTTATATACATTTAATAGAAAATTTCAGAACGATATATATTTGACAGTTAAAATAGAGTATATTAATGAACACTCCGCTAGTCACGATAGGGCCAGTTACAAATGGAAATATTATATACTGCATCTTTAGATTTGACCATGATGAACCTTTATTTTATTTTATATTATTTTTGATTTTCAATTATTATCATTATTTTTCTCGTTTTAACATATTAACTAAGTCTTCACAAATACTGTTTAGTCATCTATTATATTTGGGTATATGCTGTATTTAGTATTTGAGTTCGATATATACCTATTTTATTTTTTTTTAAACATTTTATTTTATTTTTTCTTTCTTAAATTTCATTTTATGTTATTTTAGTTTTATTTTAAATTTTTGTTGTTCTATTTTGTTAATAAATGTGTTAGTTCTTGGTTCTTTTCCCTAATGATTTATCCATATTTTTGACTTAATTTTATTTTACTTTAGCTTTATTTCATTTTCTTTTATTTTCATGGATTAATGTAGTTGAATGTATATAAGTTAATATTATGTATTCATAAATATTTTTGAACATTAATATATGTATGTAAATATTTATTTACTTTATTTTTACCTTATTTTATTTTTCTTATTTGTTGTTTCCATATGTATATTATTTTTATACTATATATTCATTTACTTTTTATTTAGATCATTTACTTTTATTTGAAATCTCTTATATTAATTTATGACTTGATGACAAATTTTTTTTACATCCTACAAACGTTTGTTACGTGGTGCCCGATGTTAAGGCCTTTTACACGCCCTTATAATAAATAAATAAATAAATAATTAATTCGGATTCTCTGTATAGCTGATTTCTGGCAGAAAAAGTTTAAGTTATTAACTATATAGGCGTTATTTCTATATATTATATTTTTATCGATTTTAGATATTTTTAATATGCAAAAAAAATTGGTAATAGTTGAGTATAGTTCAATCTGACTAAATATCGATATTTTTTTCGGATAATCGGCTTTTTATTTTTTTTTTAAATATCTTTCCTCTCCGTGTAAGAGGAATAAAAAAAAAAAACTGCCAGATTTCTCGTATATAAATTTATTCCCTATACCGATTTTCTTTTTATGTTTAAATTCAGCTTAGGAAACATTAAGGTTTAGGTTATAAGTTTTTTGTAAAATATACACAGAAATCTTATGTCGGTAATTATGGTAGCTGAGCGTGACTTAAGGCGTTTTTTGATTTGGCAAGAATTCTTGTCAAACGGAAGAAATTCTCACTTTCCCAGTTTGCGAGTTTGTCGAAAATTTCTTCCAAATGGAAGACAATTTTCTAGCGAATTGGGAATTTTTCTTCCATCTGTAAGATTGCTCTTTTTGGTTCTTTTCATTCTTGAGTATTTATTCTTGACTCGTGACGTCACATGAAATCGTAAAAAAAATGTTTTTTTTTAATGTTTCTAAGTGTTTCGAACCACTATTTTATCTTCAAAATATATTAATTATGTTAATTTCCCCAAGAGCTGGTGAAAATATAATGTTAAAAAATTAACAAAAATTGAGAAATTTTATTTTATCCTTGTTGTGACAGTCACTCCTCGAAGGGATCATGTTTCAAACATGGTTATATATATATATATATATATATATAATATATATAATATATATTATATATATATAAAATATAATAACTAAAAAATCCTAATTAATAGCCTTTATAGGCTTATAGGTCTGTGCTGTAAAACAGGGCTGCGGAGCCCGGAGCCGTGGAGCCGCAAGGTTTTTGGCGTGGAACGGAGCCTGGAGCTGGAGTCGGAGAGGAATTTTTTTCAGGGAACTGGAGCCGGAGCCCGGAGGCGAAAATTTTTGGGGAATCTTGGATCTGGGAGCCGTGAGGGCGAAATTTTAGGGAACCTGGAGCCGGAGTCGGAGCCGCAAAGAAAGAATAGGCTGCTCCGGCTCCGGCAGATACAAAATTAAGAATTATTAATTTTAATTTTAACCTACAGTGAATATATATATATATATACATATATATATAATTATATTATTCTATATTATATATATATACTATATATATATATATTAATATATATATACTATAATATAATATTAGGTAAAATTCCATTCTTTCGGTCTATAGAGGTTCGATATCGTCTTCGATATTATCGCCAGAAAAATATTGATATTCGATATATCGATATTTTATATTATATATATATAGATATATTATATATATTATATATTATATATATATATATATATATATATATATATATAAATATATATATATATATATATAATATAATAATATATGTCATGTCTAAAGCTGACATGTAACTAGAGAACGACTAGCTCCCTAACAGTATAGGCTATACACATCTGTTGCATGATACATGGCCACAGGAAAACAAAAAAGAAACTTTGACCGCAAAAAAAATAGGGCGCCCGAGTGTTAAGGGTGTTTAAAACTAACGACGAATACCCACGGGTAGACGGCCCCGATGTCAGGAGTCGGTGTCTCTCGGCCTCTAGGTGGACTCACGGGGGGGGACTAATCCCCCCTCCGGGGATGTCTCCGGAACCCCGCTCTTTGGTCTTTGGGTGTCGCGGGGGTTCCTCCGAGCATTCCCCTCCGGGGTATGAAGCGTCCCCCCGTTCGTCCCCCATCGTCGAGCCCCCTAAAAAAGGTAAACTCCTTTTTAGGGGGCTCGAGCCGAGCCCCCTATATGGCCATGATAATATATATATATATATATATATATATATATGATAGTATATTATATATATTATATATATATATTATGGATGGCCGGAATAGTGAATTAGCCGGAATAGGTCCGGATACCGATATCGGCTGGAAGTTAAGAAATCGGATACGATATCCGGCCGGATAATTCCGGTCGGATATCCGCAGTCCTGTTATATATAATTACAGGACTGCCACAGATTTTCTGAAAAAAATTCTAAGCCAGACAATATATAGATAGTATAGTATAGGTCTATATATTACTCTAATATTTTACGTATATTATATTATATATTATTATAGTAATATTATATATATTTATACATCTTTATTAATATTATTATTATCTATAAGATAATATATTATATTAACATATCGATATATTGATTTTGGGCTTAGAATTTTTTCAGAAAAATATGTTGAGTCCTGTGCTATACCTTTACCCGGTATATATATAATAATATAATATATATTATATATTATATATTATATATATATATATATATATATATAATATATTATATATGATATACAATATAATATATTATATATATTATATATATATATACAGGGTTGTGGAGTCGGAGTTATGTTACACAGATTAATTACCTTACTTAATTTTTAAGTATGTTTCAGGTGCCGAATATAAAGTTTGAATAATTTAATTCGTTCATGTAAATTATTTAGTTCTGTGAATGACATAAAAAAGATGAGTGTGCTCTCCTTCCGACATTTTTTGATACGGTTCTATCGTTCCACGCCTATGTACCCTATAACACGTCAATGTACCAAATACGTTGTTAAAACGTGAATGTGAAAGGTTGAAGAAAACAATGGTATTCAAGACAGCCCATAATATCGATACATGTAATGTAATAACGTTGTTAATAGTATCATAACTAATTTACACCTATGAATCTTATCCACAACATGCAAGAAGGGGGAAGAATGTCAGGTCGTTTCAACTTGTATATACAGTATTTAAAAATGTTGTTCGAAGACGCCTCCAACACCGATAATACAACCAGGTCTATAGTGGGCTCAGCCCAATGGCGACAGGTTTCAGAGTATGCCAATGACAGTGACGCCGGTTGATTCCCCTACATGCGTTGTTATTCGAATCGGCGAAGGTCCATCGGGCGAGTTTACTGGGTAATTAAACCCAGCGTACACGGTATGATTTGAATATCCCAACAGAAAGTAGTCCCAGTGGTGTAAGTCGGTGAAGCGCAGGGCCATGGAAATGGACGCAGTATCTTCTGATCATCTTCCCGGAAAGGTTCTGGCGAGGTAGGTCGTCACTATAGCTGCATTACTGTGCTGGGCAACCCATGCATTGAGTATATCTTCTTCGTTGTGTTCTTAAAAATTATATCACTCAGGAGGTTAACGTTGACTGAGTATGAGACCTGGTGAAGGCTGTGGAATGTTAGACGGGTATATTTCCGCCCAAGTCCCTGAAGTTCCACCGTGTTTAGACATACCGTTTAAGTTGGTAAAGCGAGATTCACGCGTCCAGTAAAAGATATTTTCCAATAAGTCCGGTCCATCCATTAGAAGGCAATCAATGACAGCTAGGAATAACCAGCCCGCCCTTTTTGGTCTCCACGATGCCATAACCAGGCACAATGCATGGCCTATATGGATACATGTTGAATGCAACACGAATCCGTCGTAA
>JABUQX010037905.1:12500-25000 GCA_015478945.1 Trachelipus rathkii
TCGCTTGCAGAATTTTGTCAGATGAAGATGAAAAAGTCAAATTTGCCAGATAATGGGAAAAATTGGAGCATGCAGAAAAGCGATTGAAAAAACTAAAAAGACAATCTACTAGTAAAAGACATTAAACCTAAATATCTTCTAGAAAAATAAAAGGTTGAATTCCATAAGTCATTAGATGGTAATAGATGAAAATCGACCGGAATCAAAGTTAACAGTTAAAAGCAATCAATTGCTATCCTATAATTTTGCAAGATGCCGCTTGCACAATTAGAGCTTTGCCTCCTATCAAGTGAATGTTGAGAGCTTATTTTCTGCTTCAAAATAATAAAATCGGATCTATAGGCACATCGTTATAGAGATTTTAATTCATGTTGATTTTTAAGAACAATGTTGTTGAATAAATTTATATTACATATGGTCCGGCTGTTCAAAGGAATTATTTTAAAAAGTTAGGAAGAAAGTGAATATATATGATATATTATATATATATATATTATATAATATAATATATATATATATATATATATAATATATATATATATATATATATATATATATATATACCGTATATATATATATATATAATATATATATATATATATATATATATATATATATTATATATATATATATATATATATATATATATAATATATATATATATATATATATATATATTATATATATATATATATATATATATATATAATTATATATATATAAAATCTGTTTTGAATAAAATTATGTTATATATTTTCAGGCTCATAGTTCAACGAGGAATTATTTTAAACTTTAAGATGAATCTAAAATATATGATTTTTTTCTTTTTAGGAAAAATAATAAAATTTATTACGTAACTGTACAGGCAGTTCCATCGTTCAAAGAGGAAATTATATTAAAATTAGGAAAGAAAGTGAATGACTCCTTTTCTGTATTCTTAAGAATTTTATTTTCTATAAAATATTTTCTATTTTTAAATTTAAGTACTGGGAGAATAGACAGAAAAACCGTTATGTTCTATGGAAAAAAAATAATGTATGTCGAGTTATGTTTTTAGTAGCTAACAATCATACGTGCGTCCCTGTTCGGGCGCCAAAAAATTTAAGGGTGGGGTATGTAAAGGAGAGAGAGGTGGCATAGACGCCGTGTTCCTAAAATCTAAGGGAAAACAAAGGCGCCCTCGGAAACCTAACAACAAAAACCCAAGACAGCTAAATCCCAAAAGTTTCCCCTAAAACATACACACCTAAATTTACTAAAACAGAGTTCAAAGATCAGTGACAGAAAGAGAGGGAAGTACGAATGGAGATGGTAACTCAAAATTATTAGGCTAATATGACTAACGGTCAAGCAAACTTTAAGGGAATTATGTCTGTTGTATTCTCGTGATAGTAAAGCAAGTTCAGATCCGATTCCAGCACACTAAGGATTCTCCACGAACAATGAAAGCCTATAGGCATTTTTTAAGTTTATTATAAACGCAGCGTATTTTTTTACAAGGAATCGCAGTTCCAATACTGTAAACAAAGCAATTATAAATATTGGTGTCTTTTCATATATCAGCAAACACCATCCAGAGTGGCACCATAAATATAAATAATGGAGCAAGGGTGTGATATTAATGAATGTGGGATGAGATGCAGTACCAATTATGCTCTAATACTTATTCCTGTTAAGCTTCAGTGTTGAATAAGGATCTGAATCTGCAAAGGTGGACGGATGAAGATCCGATGATAACAGTTGACAAAAGTAGACCATAAATAAAATCAAATCCAGGGATAAAAGTCCCCAAAAATAAAAATTTGAGCCGCAATAAAATTTGACCGAAGGATAAAAGGCCCAAAAATAAAACCTGAGGAATATATAATATCAGTTATATTCCTTGGTTATAATAATATAAAAATAATGAATTGCCATAAATAAAGTGATAAAAAATAAATAATAATAAATAAAAAGTAATAATAAATAATAATAAAATAAATAAATACTGTAATTAGAGAATTGCATAATAAGGATTAAGTAAGAGCTTTTATATTATCATAGAGCACCTACCCTATTTGGAGGTAGGGTTTTATCTTTTATTGTCTGTATTTGCAAGAGTCCCTTTCTGGATCTTGTCTGCATATCTCTGCTTGATGTTGATGTTAATTGTTGCATCTATGATAAGGGGGAAATAAACATAAACCACTGCAATACTTTAATATGAGAAGCATATTAAAGTATTTTTCAGTATTACAGTGATCATGATAAAAGCATATTGGGTATAAACTCACATAATGCTTTTCCTATTATTTCTTAGTGGAAATTCCGTAAGAGAGTATATATACTTCCACAAGAATGGGGGAAAAACAGAACAAAAACTAACTTGCTGAAAAAAACTTTTAACTTTTCTGGAAAACTTTTAATATGCCTAAAGAACAGACGTCATTAATATAGAGGGGGAAAAAGGATTATTGCATTAAACAAGTCATGACATTATTTGTAAATGAAAATACTTAAAACTATTGGACCAGTCTCGATAGCCCGACAGTCTTGACAGGCCCTTACATCCCCCCGCACTAAATTTACGCCCCTGCTCAGTCTTTTCCTAGATCTTATATGGCGAAGATCTGAGGAGCGCAAATTGGGAATATAGTGAGGGGCATGCAAGGACGGAACATGACTTGTTTTGTGAGTTTATAGGGGAAGAAGCTTGGTATGCATATTTTTCTGACTCATCCCAAGTGCCATTTTTTCTACAATGAACTACTGTTAATAAAGAAATCTGAAGGAAGTTCCAGGAAGACAAAGTCGGTATACTGATAACAAAGTGAGGAATTTTTATTCTGTATTAATATTGTCTTTTTAATTACGTCGACGAAGTCCTCGAAGAACATTTTCTTCATCGTCTAACGCTATCCTGGCCGCCTGGAATATAGCATATTGTTGTGCTTCGGGTAGAGATCTGTAATGGAGGCCCTCCAACATTATCCTCATCTCAGAAGAAACAAGCCGTTGTAAATCAGGTCTGATATGAAGATTCTGCTGAGGCTGAGACGCTGAAGAGTATTGGTAGGCAGGATAGGAAGGATTATATCTGGAAGGGGAATACTCCGGCCGAGGAGTCTGATAATTTATGCTTTCTCGCAACGGGGCATTCCGGTTCTGGAAAAATGATTGGTTAAAGCTAAATCGAGAAGTGGTGGGTTCGGAGAAAGCTGCCTGTAAACCACTCGTTGATGGTTGAGATCGAAGAGGAGGAGCTTCTCCCAAACGTCGTTCAATGGCGGTTGGCGTGTGGAAGTTGGATGGTTCGACCTCCACGATCGCAGAACGTATAATACGCTCCTGTTCTTCACTTATAATAGGCTCTGGAGTTGGAGTACGACGAGCTGATGACGTTGTCGGTCGATTTATGACACCACGTTCTTCTCTTCTAGATGGTTCTGGAGTAGGAGTGCGACGAGCTGATGATGCCGGTTGATTTCTTATAGTTGTGAAAAACCCTTTATACTTTTTCATGAATTGTTCAAGGAAGAGTCGATTAGCATGAAGTCCGTCAGAAAGCATTGGTGAGTCCAGGAACATTTGTTTCTTTTTGATGTATCTAGAATGGGGAGTCGATCGGTATATTCCCTCTGAGCTACGAATATCATAGTAGTAGTTCATAACATGACTACCCCTAAGACAAATTTTATCTTGCCATTGGTATTGGTTGTATGCCAAGTTCTCAAAGGCAGTAAAGGCTTTTATGGAATGAGCTCTCATGAGCTTAGGAGACATGATGGCATCTTCTTTTAGATGGTCAGCGAAGGCTGGGCCCCATGCTCTAATGATTCTTTTCTGATTGAACCTATATATATCCTGGATAGGCGGAATCATAAGCATAACACGGACTCGGGGATTCTTTCTTCTAGCTATTTGGGTAATCTGGTCCATTATTTCAGGCACATCATTGACTGGTATATCTGGTACAGGCTCGAAAACAGTGGTTTGTCGATTGCCGTTATGAATGGTTTTTCTTTGCCAGGCAAGTGGTGTAAGAGCCCAAATCAGTAAAAATTGGACCTGTCTCGTCATCATAGCTTCTACTCGTTCAGTACATTCGGACAGAACACGTCCGGAACTACAATCAGTTAAGATGTTGAGATCATATTCCTCCTTTAAGAATCTTTTATTCTGTTTGAAGAGATCCACCACGCTGGCTCCAACAACAAGTAAGAGTGGCATCTTCACAATTCACAAAAGCTGGAATGAGGAATATGTCGCTTTAGTAACTGCATCAGTATGTTTTATGTTACATAAATTTACTTCTTGCTCCAAAATTTACATTTATACTAACCTAGCTAAAGTGAACATTGAGCAATAGTTTTTTTGTTTGTCAGAAGGACCAAGAAATCAGTAATAATGTCCACTGTAATATCAAAGCAATGCAAAGAGCATGTCAGAAGGACTGGTAAATTTATGAACATAAAATAAAGTAATAAATAATAATAAAAAAAAATATAATAAAAATAAATAAATAAATAATAGTTCATCGTTGCATAGTTTATATTTCTCATAAATTCATCATCATTTACTTAATTCAAAAAGATAACATCATATTGAAAAAATTTACACCCTATCTAGCTATAAATATGGAAAAATTAGTGTGTGATTTTACTTTATTGTTGCAAAAGTTAGTAGTGTAATCAAGGAATCTTTTTAAATTGCTGGAAAACTGCTTATAGACATATAAAATTAAATAAAGAAAAAGAAAAGAAAACGAAATGTGTCTTTCGGATTAGGACATTTCCTAAATTTTCAGTGTTAGTGTTACATATTATATTACATATAATATAATAATTAAATGTCCAGCAATTCAATTCCGATAGAGCTGAGAGGCAGGTATTCAGTGAAGCTGTGAATAAAGAACAAGGTGTAAAATAAGTTTGTTTTGATCTAGTGTAAATGACAACCAAAAAAGCATGAAAAAATGATTTTGGCTCCAAGACTCATGCTTCTATAATTTAAATCTTTCTCTTTTTCCAATTTCTCTACTGAATTTAGAATCTTTCTTTCTTAATCTGGCTCCGGCAATTAAAAAAGAACAACAAAAAAAGGATCAGGCAACAAGAGAAAAGAACAGAGGAGAAAGAAACGCAGAGAAGAAGGATCATGAGAGACAAGAAGAGCAGAGAAGGCTGCTCTAGGTTTTAGGTGCAAGCGGCAACAGGTCAGAAATGCACTTTTTCTTTCTGGTAGTTTGGTAAGCAAAGCTATTTCTTTCCGGTTTATCTCTTCGGTTTAATCTCTTGCTGGTTTCACTACTACTTTTCTGATTTCTGGTTACTACTACTATTCTGTTTTCGATTTTTCTGATAATAAAACGTATATTACAGATATACGGTGGGCTAGGACAAACAATCATCTGAGTTTATCGGCATCAGATAATTGTAATGAACACCTCCTAGGCACTTTAAACAACAAACGCTGCTGGAAAAGTGGCCTCCATAGACAATCGGATGATTATCATTGTAATAGACGAAAACTGATATCTTGAAAAGCTCGCAAAAACTGTCAAGAACCTCCGGAATGGGCAATTGTCCAGGAAGTTGGAGGAGTCGTAAAGTTTTCTGGATGTGTCTGCCCTGTAACCGATATTTTTGAGGATGCTTTTGTAGTTCATTGATAATAGTGTCCCGAAGTTCTAAATGATGGTCTACAGTAGAATACAGATGAATGGAAAAGCATCGATACAGTGAATCACCACCTCCCGCCACCTCGACCACAGAAAATCCATCAGGGATGAAATCTACCGAAGGATTGACAGAGTGATCTGGTTCTGGAGGAGAGTCAGAGTTGGGACCTATTGGTGAGCGGGAAAGTGCATCGGCTACTACATTGCGTTTACCTGGAATGTGGCGAATTTCAAAATCGAATTCGTTCAGTTCCTCCATGGTGCGGGCTAGTCGACCATCGACTAGACTCATATTTTGCAGATAAATCAGAGGCATATGATCAGTAAATATGATGAACTTGACTCCACGTAGGAACGGTCTCAACGACTTTACAGCCCATCGTAAAGCCGTTAGCTCCTTATCTATGACTCCGTAATTCCTCTGAGCACCATTAAAGGTCATAGATATGAAAGCTATTGGTTTGCGTTCATCTTGTTGAATCTGAGAGAGACACGCCCCGGCGCCAATGTCGGAGGCGTCGACATGAAGTTCCATGGGTGAAGCGTTAGAGTCATAATCTGGAAATCCCAGCAAACAGGGGTTAACCAAGGCCCGCTTGAGTTCTTCAAATGCCTGCTGGCACTTTGGGGTCCATTGAATGGTTTTACCTCCCGTTTGACAGGATAAAGGTTTACTGATCTGGGAGCAATTAGGAATGTGGCGTCTGTAAAAATTCACCATTCCTAAAAATTGGCGAAGGTGTTTCACAGTGGTGGGTACTGGAAACTCCAATGCTCCCTGTATATTTTTCTGCAATGGTAAAATACCTCTACTGGAAATGTGATGACCTAAAAACTCCACCTCAGTTCGACATAGGCGAGTCTTACTGGGTTTGAGCTTATAGCCATTTTGTTCTAATGCAGATAGAACTCGATCTAAGATGATGAGATGGTCTTTAAAAGTCTTGCTGAGAGCGATGATATCATCCACATAAACCATCACCTCAGACCATGGCAACCCGTTTAACGCAAGCATCATCCCATGTTGGAATGTAGCCGGACCGTTCTTCACCCCGAACGGCATCTTCAGATACTCGTATTGAGCGAACGGCGTGGAAAACGCTGTTTTCTCAATACTATCTGGCTCCATTGAGACCTGATAATACCCTTTGACTAAATCAATAGTGGAAAAGTATACATTTCCATACATATTATATATCATGTCGATCAGGTTCGGTAATGGAAAGGAGTCGGATTTAGTGACGTTATTTAGCTTGCGATAATCTATACATAGTCGAAGTGTACCGTCTGGTTTTCTGACAGGTACAACGGGTGCCGAATACGGTGATTTACTTGGACGGATAATATTCTGATCCAAAAGATCTCTGCATTGCTGCTCAATTTCTTGAGCTAATGGTCCTTGGAAACGACGGACCGGAAGACGAACTGGTCGGTTAGTTTCTAGTTCAATGGCGTGGGTAATATTAGTGGCTACCCCCACATCACTATCACCAGAACTAAGAGCTGCTTGATGAGTAAGCAAGATTTTGAGAAGGTCTTGCTTCTGAGATTCCGTAATTGGCAATACAGAGATATTAAATTCTTCAATTAACCGCTCTTTGGTCCAAGCAGATGGACTAGTGGAACCTTTTTCTTGGTGGGGTTCCATCTGTAAACTCTGGACTTGTAATTTAGTCTCAACAGTTAAAGGTAAAAACTGTCCTAGGCGGGTATTCCTACGGATGAACCGGGGTCGATCAGATGTGTTGAAGACGGCTATCTGTAATGAATCTGATGAAAGATCAACAATTCCGGGAACAGGAATGAGAGAAGAAGTTTTATCTCCCTGGAATCCCGCAACTGTGATTACATCATCTGAAAAACCCACAACATCAACAAGTTTACATGAATGCGGCGGTATCTCGCTGGAATGTACCGAGACACAACTGAAGAACGGTAAATTAAGACTATAATCTTTAGCGACAACTTCTATATTTCCCTCCGAACGATGAACCAATTCCCTGCGAGACATGTCTGGAAGAAGGTTATTTTCCCGCAGAGAAGTAGCACCGAGTACCAGCATTTGTGGCATAAAATCGGTGGGAATCACGAAAAACAATGTTGGTGGTGTGGAAAACCCTTTTTCGAAGAAGAGGGGTAATTTAACATATTGTTCAATTGTAACCACATGGTTTCGCTGCAATCCGCTAATAGCCTTCACGCCGACTTCTGCAGACGGCAGAAGTTCTATATTTTTGAAATCTGCAAGTACGGCCGAGCTGATCAGGCTTATGCCTGATCCGCTGTCAACCATACAACCATAAAAGGCTGAACTATTAGGAGAAAAGGCGATACTGACTATGAGCGGATCGACTTTCCCTTGACAGAGATTTATAGAGATTGTCTCCAAATCCCCGCCAGTGTTTTTCGTTTTTGACCCATCTGAATCCGTAACAGCGGTGGCGGTATGTGTTAAGGAGTTGTTTGATGCGGCAAGTGTAGCATTATGAGTGTCAGTGTTTATTTCACCTACCCTTCCCACAATATCAACGTTAACACCCATTTTCCCCACATTATTTACTGCAAGAGCCAACATTTCGTCTGGTTCTGGCTGTAAACTCCTCTCCACAGAATGGCTCACTTCCGGGGAGATCTGGAGTTTAAATCCCCAGAATTATTATTGGAATCTGATTCTGCAACATCTTGTTGAACATTGGAATTAGAAGAAGACTGTGTGTTGTCAGCATTGTTTTGAGAAGAAGTGTTCCTACCTTGACCAGAGGCCTGTGGGGATCGGGACTGTGTGTTAGACCTCTGAGTCTGGTTTCTTGTGTTTTGCGGTGGTGTTCTTTGAGTGCAGTTAATTCCTGCATGTGATCCCTTGCAAAAAGGACAAGTGACACGTGTATTGGGCTGTGTTTGTGTGTGAGATGTCTGTAATGCCCTACATTCAGCACGTACATGCCCCCTTTTTCTACAATATGCACAAATACCCAACCACTTATAACAATCATCCATTATATGTCCAACATTTTCACAGTAATCGCAGCGGAGAGTGTTTTTGTGTGGGGGTGATTGACTATTATTCTCTCTGCGATGTGCAACAAATGTCTGAGAGTTGTTATTGTTTCGTCGGTTTGTGTTTCTGTTATCTCGGGAAAACCGACTTCCGTTGGATGTGTTATTTGTGTTTGGTGTATTGTTCTGTTTGGGACTACTGAAAGTATTGTGAGGAGCATTTTTAACAATATCAGTCCAACCCGGAGTGACAGTATCTATTCTGATTGTTTCATTTAGATCAGGTTGTTCTGAACTACTGAAATTAGAGTTTGATGATCCAGAATGCACAGGCTGAGAAGAACGACCCTCCTGGAGATCACGATCAAATTTGGCAGCCAAACTGACAATCTTAGACCATGGTACTCGCTCTTTTGAGTCTGTTTCTTGTTGTGCAATATATTCACTCACTCTTTTCTCGACATAAGGATGTAAACTCACAAGAAATGCTGTTCTTAAAGATTTGTGTTCTTTCATGTCAAGACCATTGTACGCCTTCTTGGCAAGATGTTCTAGCCGAAGAGCGAACATACGTATACTTTCGCCTTTGGTACGATATGCTGAGTGATACGCTTGTAATTGGTAATCTTCCTTACGAAGTTCTTCCTGGTGATACCAAGCCATTAAGGTTTCTTTTACTGCACCATAATTTCGATCATCCTTAACTAATAGATTGTAAAGCTGAAGGAAAGAACCTTCAAGCTGTCGTCCTAATAGACGCAACCACTGATGAGGTGCGTTAGGATAATTTACTGTGCAATACTGTTCAAAGTCAGCAAAGTAACAAACCAAGTCTTGGTCTGCTTCATACTTGAATTTGCCGGGGTCTACCACCTTAGCTTTTCTGGAATGTTTGGCAATTTCAGTTAATAAAAGTACAGCCTGGGACATCAATTGCATTTGTCGATTCATGATGTCAGTGTATGAAGGTGCAAACAATTGTGGTGGTGGTACACTACGACTAATTTCATTTGGAATAGGAACTACTGAATTAAGATGTTCAAGTGGAGACGAATATGTAACTGAAGGACCACCTTCAACCGCAGTGTGTCTTGGTCCGACAACCGGAGTTGTCATCGGCCGACCAGGCACACTGGTAGCTAAAGGCGCCTGAGCTTGAAAACCTGAAGAATCGAAATACGCCTGTGAAACCTGATATGTCAAATTAGTTGTTGGTGTCGGTGGAGGTTGTGCTGTGTTCATGTAATAAATGTCTGCTGGAGTAGCTCTAAAAAGAGGAGCTGTGGACACTGGAGACATAATAGTTTGTTCAGAATATGGTGAATTCACAGGGGTACCTAAATCTATCAGTGGAAAATTTGTTACACCCGATGTAGGTATATCTGTTGTTACGGTAGTGAGAGTGGAAGTTACTGTAGTAGGAATTGTATTATGACAAGGTGTGTAAATTGTTGAACTACTGATATTTGAAATTTGTGGTTGTAGTTGCATTGGTTGCATATACAACGCTTGCATTCTTTGCTGTTGAGCATGCTGCTCACGTAATTCAGCAAATTCAGTTTGGATCGTGGAAACTAACGCCATATATGGGGTATCTTCAATTTTCTCGATCTCTGGATTCCGAACCGGCAATGGGCTAGGTCTATTAGCTTTACGTTCCTTTTCCTCTTTAAGGAACCTTTCCATTTGTTGGGGTGATGGCGGTGGCATATCTGAGACACTGTCTACCCGCTGGGCAACCAAGTCAGTTGCAAGCCCAATCGCTCCTTCATCTCCCAACAAATCCACTCCATCTACTCCGCTTAACCCCTCATATTCTTTCCCTCTATCAGCCATCCCTTTAAATCCCACTAAAAAAATTTTATCAAACAAAAACTCTGTATTTAGCAGGGAAAAAGGTTATTAATTATTAATATAAATCATAAATGAAATAAATTAATAATAACTTAAATTTAGGGATGAGATGATGATGATAAATGATTAGGGAGAATTTTAGAATTCAGTTAGGAGAAGGTTAAATTGTCTGAATTTTTATTACTGATATTTTAAAGTAAATAACCTTAAAATTATCTGGCTGCGTGTCTGCTGATTCGAGAGAAGCGCCAGATATGCATTCACGATTGAACTGTCAAACCTCTCCACAGAACACTTCCCGGTTCGCTTGAATCAGTTAGAGAAAGTTAGGTACTGGGAGAATAGACAGAAGAACAGCTATGTTATATGTAAAAAAAATAATGTATGTCGAATTATGTTTTAAGATAGCTAACAATCATACGTGCGTCCCTGTTCGGGCGCCAAAAAATTTAAGGGTGGGGTATGTAAAGGAGAGAGGTGGCATAGACGCCGTGTTCCTAAAATCTAAGGGAAAACAAAGGCGCCCTCGGAAGCCTAACAAACAAAAAACCCAAGACAGCTAAATCCCAAAAGTTTCCCCTAAAACATACACACCTAAATTTACTAAAACAGAGTTCAAAGATCAGTGACAGAAAGAGAGGGAAGTACGAATGGAGATGGTAACTCAAAATTATTAGGCTAATGTGACTAACGGTCAAGCAAACTTAATGGGAGTTATTTCAGTTGTATTCTGCGGGATTAGCAAGCAAGTTCAATCGATTCAGCACACTAGGGATTCTCACGAACAATGAAAGATATTTGCATTTTTAAGTTTATTATAAATGTAAAAAAAATATATACAAGGAATCGCAGTTCCAATACTGTAAACAAAGCAAATATAAATATTGGTGTCTTTTCATTTATCAGCAAACACCATCCAGAGTGGCACCATAAATATAAATAATGGAGCAAGGGTGTACTATGAATGAATGTGGGATGAGATGCAGTACCAATTAATGCTCTAATACTTATCCGGTTAAGCTTCTGTACTGATAAGGATCTGAATCTCAAAGGTGGGAACGAGATGAAGATCCTATAATGAAAGTTGATCAAAAAATAATATGTAGCCACGAAATAGAAGTCCGGAGATAAAAGTTGAGTCCAGCAATAAAATTTGACCAAAGGATAAAAGGCCCAAAAATAAAAGTCTGACCAAAGGATAAAACTTCAGCCCGTAATTAAAATTCCAGCCGGATGATAAAACCTGAGGAATATATAAAATCGGTTATATTCCTTGGTTATAATAATATAAAAATAATGAATTGCCATAAATAAAGTGATAAAAAATAAATAATAATAAATAAAAAGTAATAATAAATAATAATAAAATAAGTAAATACTGTAAATAGAGAATTGCATAAATAAGGATTAAGTAAAGGAGCTTTTAATATCATAGAGCACCTACCCTATTTGGAGGTAGGGTTTTATCTTTTATTTTCTGTATTTGCAAGAGTCCTTTCTGGATCTTGTCAGCTTGATGTGATGTTGGAAATATTCAGTGTTGTTGCATCTATGATAAAGGGAAATAAACATAAACCACTGCAATACTTTAATATGAGAAACATATTAAAGCATTTTTCAGTATTACAGTGATCATGATCAGGCATACTGTATATAAACTCACATAATGGTTTTCCTATTGTTTCTTAGTGGAAATTCCGTAAGAAAGTATAATATACTTCCACAAGAATGGGGGAAAAATAGAACAGAAACTATCTTGCTGTAAAAAAAACTTTTAACTTTCTGGAAAAACTTTTAATATGCCTAAAGAACAGACGTCATTAATATAGAGGGGAAAAAGGATTAAGCATTAAACAAGTCATGGTTTGTGAATGAAAATACTTAAAACTATTGGACAAGTCTCGATAGCCCGACAGTCTTGACAGGCCCTTACACCGATTTATGGTTTTTCAGCTCTTAGGAACTACGGGGAGACTTGGGTGGTGACGCT
>JABUQX010037905.1:27500-34201 GCA_015478945.1 Trachelipus rathkii
ACCTTCACTGCCTCTATTCCAAAACTTAACTCAGCAAATATATGGTAAACATTTAATTTCACTCTGTCCACCATAAGTGAAAATATTGTACATTGATAGATAGATAGATAGCTAGTTAGATAGAAAAATAGATAGATAGATAGATTAGATAGAGGAGAGAGAGAGAGAGAGAGAGAGAGAGAGAGAGATGAGAGAGAGATATGAAGAAGGAAGAGAGAGAGAGAGAGAAGAGAGAGGAGAGAAGAGAGACGAGAGAGAGAGAGAGAGAATTCAAATCTTTTTTTTTCAAATTATTTCGTACGATTTCACTGGGTGAGCGAAAGTTTCGTACTCTCGCGAAATTTGCTTATTTTTTTCGCTCAAACAGCAAGGTATGACCGCTTGGCTTTTTCCTTATATTTTTACATGAAATATGAAGATCTATGTACGCCCATAAATTAGTATTTTACTCTTAAGAACAGAGTACGAAGGAAAATTTCCAAATGAATTTAATTATTATAATTGTTATTACTAAAGTAGTTGATTTTCTTTAAATTTTAATTTTATAAATCAGTTTTTTTTTTTTTTACACTTTCATATAAAATTCTAATATTTATTTTTACTTTAACATTTAATTATGTTTTTATTAAAAAAGACTAAAAAAAATATTGGGTAGGAGCTACCAACCCTGCCTACCCTATGTATATGTGGCGGGCCCTGGGTTGTATATGATCTGTTGTCTGGAGGATGAGTGTGGATATGAACGCCTAACAGAAAGGGCGAACCATTAGGCACTGGATGTCATACATACCAAAAGCAAAATGGGTATATATATAATATATATATATATATATATAATATTATAATATATATATTATATAATATATATATATTATATTATATATATATATATTAATTATATATAATATATATTATATATTATATATATAATATATATATAATTATTATTATTTATTTTATTATTATTATTATTATTTTATTATTATTATTATTAATTGATTTTTATATTATTCAAAATCTTAATAATTTGTTCAATTAATCGGCAAAATAATCGGCGAAATTTGTCCGATGACGATGAGATGAGATGTAAAAAAATATGCCGGATATTTGTGCCGAGACGATGACGATGACGATTAATCGTCCCATCATATATATATGTACTAATATATTATATTATATATATATATTATATATACGTATATAGTGATATATATATATATATATATATTATTATATATATATATAATATATTATATATATATATATATATATATATATATTAGTATAATAAGTATACTAGAGTTTGGTGTAGGTAGAGATGGTAATGAAGTTGAAAGTATGAATTGATTTTGTGTTGGTGAAGAAGGAGATTGTTGAAGTAGGTGTTTGGATGTTAAATTCAGTTAGGGTTTAGAATTGGGATTAATCGGATCATTGTTGGTTCTATGTAAAGATTTAAGTTAGTGGGGGCTTTGGATGGAGAGGAAGGTGTTACGGAAGGGAAGGAAGTGGGAAGAATTAAGAGAGAAGTTAAGTGAGCAAGACAATAGGATAAGTATGTTAGAGCGCTCGCTAGTAAATCGGTTGACCATGTGAACAACGTTGAATTACTGAAACAAATCTGGGGGCAAAGTGAAGGAAGCAAATTGTTAGTGGTGGCAAAGGAAGTATGTGGATGTTGCTAAAAGTAGGAAGTAAGAATGTTAACTGAGTGGTGGAATGAAGAGGTGGTGAAAGCGGTTAAAGGTAAAAAAGAATCGAAGGTGGTTGAATGTACTAAAAGCAAGTGATGAAGTCTCAACAAAAGAAAGATGCTTGGAAATTATATATAGGAGGAAAAAAGAAATACTAAAAGGTGTAGACGTAGGAGAAAACAAGAGGTTAATGAACAGTTTGGAAGGAGGATGAATGGGGACTTACAAGGGAATAGGAAAGCTCTTCTGGAAGGAAGCGCGAAGGTTAAGAAAATGAGAATAAGGAGAATCTGCTTAGAATAATGAATGGGATGGTGCTTTTGTAACTGATGTGAAATGGATGGGAGGGGAGTGTGGAAAGAACAAACTTCGAACATCTGCACAATATTAACAGTAGGATGAGGGTGTTTAGTGAATGTGGTGTGGTTTTGATGGGTGCAAGAGGGAATAGGTTATTTGGGGATGAGGTTTAATTAGTAAGGAGGAGGTAATGGGTAGAGTGAGAAAGTTGAAGAATGGTAAATCTTCAGGTATAGATGAAATTTACTAGTGAATGATCAAGAGCGGAGGGTGAGATGGTGATTGATTGGATTTGGAAGTTGGTGTAATAAAGCGTTTATGGAGGGGTATAGTTCCCAAGGGATTGGAGGAGAGCGGTAATAGTAGCACGCTTATATAAGGGTAAGGGGAGAAAAGGGTAACTAGAAATTAATAGGGGAGTAAAGTTTAATTGAGTTGTTGTAGGGAAGGTATGATGCTGGTATTTTGGTTGAAAGAGTGCGTCCAGTGACTGAGGGACGTTGGTGAAGAACAAGGTGCGTTAGGAGTGGTAGAGGATGTGTGGCATCAAATCTTTACATTGAACAAATGATTGAGAAAATGAGGGAGAAGAATAAATTATATTTAGGTTTTATGGATTTACAACAGGCGTATGATAGAGTTAATAGGGAAGCTTTATGGCAGGTATTAGTGATATATGGTGTTGGTGGTAGGCTTCTGAATGGAATCAAAAGTAATGTATGACGATAGTAAGGCGTGTGTAAGAATAAATGGTGTCAATGGTGATTGTTTAGGATTAATAGCGGAGTGAGGCAGGGATGTTGTTATGTCTCCTTGGTTATTTAATGTATATATGGATGGGGTATGAAGAATTCGAGGTGGGGATGGGCAGGAAATGGTGTTAAAATGATGGAGAATGGAGATGAGTGGAGGGTGCCCTACCTATTATATGCGGATGATTTGGTTCTGTGTGGCGAATCTGAAGAGAGTTTGAGAGGATTGTTAGAGAGATTTGGCAGGGTAGTAAAAGGGGGTTTGAAAGTAAACGTAAAATAGAGTAAGGGTTATGGTTGTAGGTGAGGACAGTCCTCAGTGTGAAATTATGTTAGATAATGAGCAGCTGGAGCAAGTGTTGAGTTTAACATTTAGGGTAATGTTGTTGGTATGAGAAGGGACGATGATGCAGAGTGTAGTAGGAAAGTTGGTGAATGGCAGGAAGGTTGCTGGTGCAAATTAAAATCGTTGGTGAATGTAAAAAGGACTAAGCCTTGAGTGCGCTAGAGTCTTACATGAGGGTATGGTTGTTTTACCTGTGTTATTGTATGGTAGTGAGACTATGGTCCGGAATAAGAAATAATGATTCTAAGTTCAATGTGTTCGATGGACAATCTTAGGGGCAAATGCCTAGGTGTGAGAAGAATTAATAAATGAGGAATGAGCGTATTAGAGAGCTTGTGTGGTGTGAAGAAAGGGGTAAATGAGAAAATAAATGAAGTACGTTGAGATGGGGTTTGGTCAGGTGGAAAGGATGAATGATAGGTTGGTTAAGCGGATAGCGGATGTATAGTGGAGAGTGTGTTTGGAACCGACCGCTGGGAGACCGAAGAGAAAGTGGAATTGAAGAGAGAGAAATGTGAGTTTGGCATTGGCGAGAAATAAAGGTGCATGATAGGAGAGAATGGCGGGGTTTTGTATGGGGGTATTGGTTGTGGCCCACCTGGCCAAGGGAGAATGAACCTTACATTGAAGATTTACCATAGTGAGGGTCCGTCGCGGTCCCATGAAGCTCTAGGGTGGATTTTCTGTCTGTGACGAATTCTCACCTAATTAATGTACAGAGGGGGCGGTAAGCTTGGCCTTTCCTTTCGACTTTTGTCATACTCTCTTTCCTACTGCTTTTCTTTTCTGATGCATGACACGCACCTTACCCCCCAGTCTTGGGGCAAAGAGGAAGATTAAGAAAGAAAGAAAGAAATATTAAACAGATATATATATATATATATATTATATATATATATATATATATATATATATAATATATTATATATATATATATATATATATATATATATATATATATATATATATATATATATATATATATATATATATATATATATAATTTTTTTTTCTTTCTTTCTTCACCTTCCTCTTTGCCCCAAGATTGGGGGTAAGGTGCTGTACAAGCATCGGAAAAGAAAAGCAGTAGGAGAACATGACAAACGTCGAAAAGAAAGCCCAGCCTTACCGCCCCCTCTGTACCATTAATTAGTGAGAGCTCGTCACAGACAGAAAATCCACCCTAGGGCATCATGGGACCGCGACGGACCCTCACTATGGTAAATCGTCAATGTAAGGGTTCATCCCCTGGCCCAGGTGGGCCACAACCATGCCCCCAAACAAAACCCCGCCATTCTCTCCTATCATGCACCTTTATTCTCGCCTCTGCCAAACTCACATTTCTCTCCTTCAGAAATTCGTTCACCGACTCAATCCACTTTCTCTTCGGTCTCCCAGCCGGTCGGTTCCCAACACACTCACCACTATACATCCGCTTAACCAACCGACTATCATTCATCCTTTCCACATGACCAAACCATCTCAACATACTTTCATTTATTCTCTCATTTACCCCTTTCTTCACACCACACCACTCTCTAATACGTTCATTCCTCACTTTATTAATTCTTCTCACACCTAGCAAACCGCCCCTAAAGATGTCCATCTGAACACAATTGAACTTTGATCTATACCTCTTTATTCCAGACCATAGTCTCACTACCATACAATAACACAGGTAACAACATACCCTCATGTAAGACCCTAGCATAATAATAATAATATAATAATATATTAATAATATAAATATATATATATATATATAATATATATATCTCATATATATATATATATATATATATATATATACTATAAATATATTGAACCTTGTGTTAATGTATTGTAATGAGACTATGGTCCTGCTGGAATGAGAGGTATGATCTAAAGTACAATGTGTGTTCAGATGGACAATCTAGGGGCGTGTTAGGGTGTGAGAAGAATTGGAAAATAAAATGAGGAATGAACCTTTAGAGAGTTGTTTGTAGTGTGAAGAAGGGACAATAGAGGAATAAATGAAAGTACGGTTGAGATGGTTTGGCCATGTGGAAAGGATGGTATGGATAGTCCGCGCTGGTTAAGCGATGTTATAAGTGGTTTAGCGTTCTGGGCTCGACCGGCTGGAGACGAAGAAAGAAGTGGATTGAGTCAAGTAAAAGGAATGCCTGGAGGGAGGGAAATGAATTTGGCAAATTTTCTTTAATCTTCCGCACAATAGTTTTCTTTATTTACTATACAATTTAAGCTTGCGGTCCATTGCAGTTATTTACATTTATTAAATCTTACAGAACGAGGGGAAGGACAGGGTGAAAACCTGTTGAATATCGCCTTGAAGGGGGCTTGGTTCCGTTTGAAAGCTGTTCTTGAATCTAACTTTTTTTGGGTTAGAGAATAGCTCAGTCGGTAGAGCGTCCGAGTATGTCGGTCTCGTCGCAACATGCGTTGGGTTTCAGATCCCCAGAAGGAGGCAATTTTTCCTTTATCTTCCCACATAGTTCTTTATTTACTATATTATATAATCAGGGATGGGGGTCGAGAAACAACTAGATCGACTCCCGAACTCCGACTCCCAGAGTCGATTTAAAAACACGACTCCCGACTCCCGACTCCCGAATCCCGACTCCCGACTCCCGACTTTTTCGACTCCTTACCCCTGAAAACACTCGACTCCCGACTCCCGACTCCCGACTCCAAGAGTCGATATTTTGTGAATTTTTTCAAAAATTATGAACTTTTATTTTCATCGTTATATGCTAAAAAACATTGAAAAAAAGATTCATGACAATAAATTTTAATCCGTCATCATAATAATAAATAGTATTACACTGTTAACGAACATAGGCACCTTTATATTACGATAGGCTTACGTAATGGCACACGTAAAAATTGTTGACAAAAATAAAATTAACAGATAATAATATTCAAATTATGACAATTAATAATTATAATAATAAAAATAATAATAAAAAATAATAATAATGATTTAAATAAAAAAAATATTAAATATAATCCATAAATTATTATTATTATTATTATTATTATTATTATTATTTTATTAATACTAATATATAATAATAATAATAATAATCATAATTATTAATTATTATTATTATTAATTATTATTATTATTATTATTTATTATAATAATAATAATAATAATAATAATAATAATATAATAATAATAATAGATAATAAATAATAATAATAATAATATTAATAATAATTATATATATTATTATCAGTAATTATATTATTATTATTATTATTATTATTATTATTGATTATTATTATTATTAATTATTATTATTATTATTAAATTGATGCAGTGATTACAATATTATATCATTTTTATTAATCATTATTATTATTATTTTATTTTATTAAAATTGATGCATGATGTTATATTAATTATTTAAATTATTTATAATTAAATTATAAAATAATAATAATAATAATAATATAATAATAATAAATAATAAGTAAATTAATAATAAAAAATTAATTAATTCATTTTTATTATATTATTATTATTATTATTATATTATTATTATTATTTATTATTATTATTATTATTATTTATTATTATTATAATTATAATAATAATATATAATT
>JABUQX010037906.1:32500-36773 GCA_015478945.1 Trachelipus rathkii
GTGGCTCACATGAGCCCCACCGCAAAAAGGCAGCCACCCCAGCACCCGAGGCGCACGTCCGCCGCGTCCACCGCCCGCCCGCGGTGGCGCGTCCGCAGCGCAATATTTCCGCGTTCCCGCCCGCCGCGTGCGCCGCAGGCGCAATATTTCCGCGCGAATTATTATTTAGAACACACATACACACACATACGCACACATACACACACACACGACAAAGATAATCCACACACACACACACCCGCACACTCACTTACACATATTAACGTATAATTTATTAAAACATTTTATTTTTATTTTTTATTATTATAATTATTGTTATTTACTTCATGGCTATTGTTATTATTTTTAGAACACACATACACAAACACACACGACACATACACAAGACCATACAACACACACACTCACACGCAACACTCACTTACACATATAGCATATAATTTAATTTTAAACAACATTTTATTTTTATTTTCATTTATTATACTTAGTGGTTTTTTACCTTCATTCGCCTATTGTATTATTATTTGAACACACAATGCCCCCACACACACATCACAACACTACACACACACACACACATACCAACAATAAGCACACACACACACACACACACCACACACACACCACACTCACTTACACATATAAGTAAAATAATTTATTAAACATTTTATTTTATTTTAATTATTATACTTTTAGTGGTTATTTTACCCTCAATGCTATTGGTTTTTATTTAAATGTATTTTTAGAACAACACATACACACACACGCAAACACACACACACACCACACACACACACACAACACACACACATACACACTTACACATACGATCCCCACCCACCTCGAATATGTTTTGAGATGCCACCCATCTTTGGATGCCTCCGCCTTTTATTGTTTGCCTCAACTTTGATACTCAGTTTTTGAATCCTCAAATTTGGGATGGTCTCCAGCTTTTGATGCCCTGCACTTTTGATGCCTTCCCAAAAGGCCGTTTTTGGATGCCTCAGCCCTTTTTGGGAATGCCTCTAACCTTTTAAATACTAGCTTTTTGGTAAAATCCTTCCCAAAGCTTTTGGTTGGTTTTATCAAAAATCTTTGATGACTTCATCCTTTTTGGAAATGGCGGTCAATCCCTTTGGAATTACCACCTAATAAATTTAAAATGATTCCCAATCCTTTTTTTTAAAAAAGCAGTTACAACTTACCAATAGAAAAAAACTTACACTTATACACACCATACACTTAATCTCCCCTTATTCCACACATATGCCCAAATACCAGCAATAAGAACCCCACTTAACCATCAACACACACAAAACCCAACAACAACACCAATTATAATATTAATATATATATATATAATATATATATAAATATATATTTAATTATATAAATATATATAATATAATTAATAATTATATTATATATATTATAATTATATAATTATTAATTTATATTATATATAAATAATATATTATTATATAATATATATGTATATTCTATATTATATATATAATATATTATATTTATATTATAAATTATATATTATAATTATATTATAATATTAAATATATATAATATATATATATATTACTAGTAAATAATATATTTATATTTATATAAATATTATAATAATATTTAATAATAATTATATATTATTATTATATATATTATATTATTATTATTAATATAATATATAATTATATATATATATTATTTATTAATATATACAATATATATAAATATATATAATAATTATAATATAATTATATATATATATAATTTCTTCGGCGTGCAGGCGGGAAAGTTATTGGCCCGCCTGCGGGCCCCGCACGGCGGCCGGGCCCGGGAACCGCGGGAAAATATTGCCGCCCATTTGCCGGGGCGCCACCGCGGACCCGGGCGGGGCGCGACGGGACGCACCTGCGGGGGTGCGGGGTTTGGCTGCCCCTTTGCGGGTGGGGGGCTCATGCTGAGCCTGGTGGGTAGCTTAATGAACTAGTGAATTAATTAATTATCTATTCTAGTGAAATTAAAAATTATTCCTCAATGTAAGTATTTAATATAAATATGATATACACTTAGTAAAAATAAAACACTTTTAATACAAATCAGATAACTTGTGCACCGCTTAACAGCTAAATGACTATGATTTTAAAATGAGTTTGGGGTCTAAAAGATAATAAAACACACACCTGCTCAAATACAAGGTTTAAAGAACAACGTTAATTTTCAAAAGACGATAAAATAATTCTCGACCAATCAGCATACGAGGTCATATAGAAGATAAGGATTACTCCGACAAATCACAAGTAAGGAAAACATTTCCTTTTTTACCTGCTTAAAGGATCTTACCGATCCAGCAATGTTTTTTTTTCAGTTTTGAAAATATATTTTATAAAAATAATAATAAACAATGACTTCTTGTCCTATACGGGAATTAACCTTTTTGACCTGGGTATTAGGATTTAAATTAGCCGTCTAACAAAAGGCCTTATCTAAAATTTTTAAGGCTATTTAAGGCCTAAACGTAGTTATTGGCACCACATTTTTTTACAGACAAGGTCAGTTTGAAATATATTTTTAAACCGGGAATTAGGCTTAAATCGCCTCGGGTTACAAAAAGGATTTATCCTAAAATTTTAGCCAAAGTAAGTATTTCAACACATTTTTACAGAGGAGAGGTCAGTTTCGTAATCTTAAGGGAGTGCGGGTTTGTTGTGTTTTTCTCGTGATGGATTGTCAATGTAAATAATAATAATAATATTATAAATAATAAATAAGAATACCGAATTATTTAAAAAAATTTGAAAATTAATTTTTTTTAGTTACATCGAGTGAATAATATAAATTAAGTGAATAATTGTTTATTTTAAATAAAAATTAGAATGATTTTTAAATAAATACATGTTATGTTTTAGCAGAGAAGAACTTATTTTTGTTTACATTTTTATTACTTATTACCAATGGCTAAAGATGAGTAAAGCAGTAAGTCTAATAGAACAAAACGTGGCATAGCTTGATGTAGAAGGGTGCTAGGGGCTGGCCTTACTGAATTACTGATTTATTGCTTTTAAGGTACGTAAAATATATGTTTTTTAATAAAATTTCATAAAATTTTTAGTAAAAGTTATTTTAAACTTGATAGTTTTTAATAAAATTTTAATAAACAAAGGTAAATTAACAGTTAATAATAAATTCTTTGCTCAAAGATAATGATTTGATTTATTATAGAAGTTTTAAAAAACTTTGAAATAATTTTAGGTATATTTGAATGAGTAATATAAATGTAAGTGTTTTAATTAAAAACATAAAATGTTTTTAATAAATTATACGTTATATTGTGTAAAGTGGGAGTGGTGGCCGTGGGTGTGTTGTGGTGTGTGTGGTGTGTTGTGTGGTGTGTGGTGTGTTTGGTTGGGGTGTAAATCTGTGTGGCAAGTGTAAGTAAAATCTTGCTGTGTTTGTAAGTAAATCTGTGTGTGAGTGTAAGTAAACTGTGTTTGAGTGTAAGTAAATCTTGTGGGTGAGTGTAAGTAAAATCTGTGTTGAATGTAAGTGTAAATGTAAGTGTCTATGGCCAAATGTAAGTGTCATAGTGAATGTGGGTATAAGTATCATAGTGAATGTGTGTGTGGTGGTCGTGTGTTTATAAGTGTAAATGTAAGTGTCCCCTATGGGTAAATGTAAGTGTCATATTGAATGTGTGTATATAAAGTGTCAATAGGTGAATGTGTGTATATGTGTAAGTGGTTATGTGTGTGTTTGTGGTGTGGGGTGGTGTGTGTTGGCTGTGTGTGTGTGTGTGTGTGTATGTGTGTTCTAAATAATAATAACAATAGGCATGAAGTAAATAACCCTAAAAGATAAATAAAGAAATAATAATAAAAATAATAAAATAATAATAAAAATAAATAAAAATAATGAAATAAAAATAAAAATAAAAGTATTAAAACAAAATAAAAAACATAATTTTGTTAATAAAATATATGAGTTAAAAGCAGTAAAGCAGAAAAGTTAAAACAGTAAAGCAGAAAGTTAAAGCAGTAAAGCAAAAGTTAAAGCAAGTAAAGCAGAAATTTAAAGCAGTAAAACATGAGTTAAAAGCAGTAAAACAAGTAAAAAAAAAGCATACTAACTCCCCCCCCCCCTTGGTGTTAGGTCACACCTCTATTGATTTACTGATTTACTGCTTTAAGGTATGTAATTTTAATAAATATATGTGAGTTGAAGCAGTAAAACATATGAGTTAAAGCAGTAAAACATGAGTTAA
>JABUQX010037907.1:0-17147 GCA_015478945.1 Trachelipus rathkii
AATACTTTGTTTGTTTACTTCTTTCATCATCCATTGTTAGGTATCTCTCTGTTTCTCATGCGTTTGTATCTCTCTTCATCTTATCTCATATTAGTTCAATTGATCTATCATTGTACAATATGCTTACTATTTATCAGCCTTTCCTCATCTTCTTTTTCCTCTACATCTCTCTTCTTCTTTTCTTCGTTTTCTTCTGTCTGCACATATAATTAGTCGTATTACTTTCTACATTATTTTCCGTTGTATGTTTTATCTCTTGTATCAGTGTACTTTTGCCATTGACGTCATTTCTCCTTAATGTTTTTTTCGCGATCCCATTAGTTTAACCTTGAGGGCTAGCTTCTCTTTTTTTTTTTCACTATTCATCTAATTTTTATGTATTTGAGTTCCGGACTCTCTCTATTTCTCTCTCATCATTATGTTCTACTTGCTAATCAGTTATATTCTTCACATAATACGTATAGGTGAGGTTCTTCCGAGTTAATGTTATTTTACTCTCTGAGTAATTTGGTTATATATCAATTAACGCTCTTTTATTATCTTTTTCCGCTATGCTTATACTTTATCTTATACTCGGTATGTTGTATTTTCTTTCTGAGCCAAGAGATGTTCATTTATAGCTTGGTTATTTACAATTCTCTTCAGGAATCTATATATTTTAGATCTTCCTTCATATTGGGTCCTTTCTGCTTCATATTCTTTGAGCAAAATCGATTCTCACTTATCGTTTGCCTGCTATCTTATGTGGCATTGTGCTCTGTACTAAAGCACATTCAAACATCTAGTATTTTTTTAATCTTACTGGGCTTTTACTTAATGTGAAAAAACTTCTATCATTAATGAGGTTACTATCATTAAGATGATTTATGTCTATAGGGCATTATTAGGGAGCTATCCTTGTTCTGGTTTATAGGGTTATGGAGGAAATGTGGATGTTTTCTGGTACCCTTAAGTTGGGCGTTCCTTATCATATTTTAATTTTTAACAATGATTCCTTCAACTATTCCCAACTGCAACATATAACTAGAATAATTACTGCTTTAAAACCAAAATACAGGGAATTCCAGTTATATTAGCAAGACTTATTGCTTCTTCTTGTGGAGTCTTATTTTAGGAGCCTTGATCTGTCCTCTCGAATTTGTTTGTTGAATGCTGGTGGGATCTCCATTTTTTCATTCTTGGAACTCCTTTACCGTGCTTATTCAGTATTATTATTATTGCTTCGGGTCTGGTTTTCAGATCGACTTATCGGAATTATTTGTTTTATCTCTTATTTATTATTTGTTTATTGGAACTTCTTCTTATCTTAGAAGCGTCTTTTTCTATATATGGTGTGCGTATCACAATTTCTTCTTGCTTTCTTATAAGTCATCTCTTATTTTTAATATTCCACATTTTGCTATTATTTTTTCATCATATTATTCAGAACTCATTAAACTCATTTATTCTACACACGTTTAAAAGTAAACATCTTGTAGTGGTTTCACAGATATTCTATTAATTATTAATAACTTTAATTTTCATGTTAATTTTCATTCCGTTATCTTGCATCTTATTCTCAAACTCGCTATCACTATTACCATCTTATTGAAATGCAAAGCATCAAGTATGATCTGCACTCTCTATTTCAAGAACTGTTCTCATTATTTTACGTCACGATCTTATCTAATATGGTTGAATCAACAAATCTGAAGAAAGTAATCATTCAGTATATCATGCAGAATGTAAAAATCATTGGTACTACAGAAAGATGTGGAAAAATTACTAACAAAAAGATACCTATAATTCTAAGAACAGATAGTAAGACATTAGTAGACACACTAATGTCAGAAAGACAATCAAAAGTATACGAAGTTATAATATCAGCCGATAAGAGAAAGTATAAATAATCAGAATATATACAGTACTGATCAGTTGTCTGACATAATTACAAAAGAATGTACATAATAATAAAATTGAAAAAACATTAATTTTAATAAATCAAGACATAAATAGATGAAAAAAAAATAACAATTATCAAAGAAGAACTTCTTTCAAATACTAAATAGCTACTGCATATATATACCCAAAAAATTTTCAAACGAATAATAATGTTTTATTTTGTTTCAGAAAAAAGGTAAATTATATCACAGTAGCACCTCGCAAAAACGGCGTAATTGGGACCGGACCCTCGCCGTTAAATGAAAAAACAGCCGGTAAGCTTAAATTAAGGATGTTTTTTGTACCTCAACTTAAGCATGTAAGCAAAAACTACGTACTATTTACTAATACTAGTTTTTAAAATGTTGTCATTCTAACACAAACTATATAAACAATGATCGGAAGGAAATTACAAAATTTTACCTCTAAATTTTTCATGAAATATTTCTTTAAAACATGCTGTCTTTAAATATAGGTTATTGTTTACTCAAATCTCTTTCTGTGGATTTTTTTTTTTTTTATAATTATATATCATTAACATGTTATGTTTTCATTGTGTCGAGTAGTATTTTGGCTCATCTAACATTCGTTTGTATTCCTCTCATCTCCTGGACCATCACTCATGATAACCGAAATCTTCTATTCATTCTGATTTTCTATATCATACTGCATTGACCTCTCACCGTGTTTAGTGCGAGACACCTGTGTTGACTAATGTGAGTATTGTTATAGGCTCTTGTTCATAGGAACTCATGAATGTTCGAGAGATAGGGGGCCCAAGAAACTTTGTTATAGAGGTGTGAGAAGAGGTTACTTCGCATTTATAGATGCGTGTTACTTATTTATTTTGATGAAATGTAATAATAGACAGCCTATTGCTTCCATAGATTGACACTTTCTTCTCGATTATGCTTTCTTCGCTACTTCGCATTTTCTAGACAGAAAACCTGTGTCCTTTTTAACAGTTATGTTTCTTTGTGGTATTAGTGAATCTTTACCGGTTCACAATTATTTGCTATTTTCTCAAATGTTTAATTAAGACAATATTTTATCTTACAATACTAAGTTATACTATAGTTCAAGTATTTTTGGATAACATGTTATTGCGCAGGATAGATTGGGAACGAACGAACACTTAGAGTGATCAAAACCAATTTTTCAGCCCGGTTCACAGTTCGTTAAGCCCTAATATTACACTAATCAGAATAGCATTTGGGCGGAGTGTAGTTTAGTTTTTTCGCTATCGCTTTGTTGAGTGCTTCGTTTTCCTTCTTGCACAACACTGTGTAGTATGGCAAATATATCTGCGTTTATAGTGTTTATAGAAAAGGGCCTGGAAATGCTCTCTAGAGTAGTCGTTTTAATTGAACTAGCGTCGGATAGTGTCATTAATAATTAGTTGTTGTCACCAATATGTGTACATAGTTATGATTATTTGTCTCACACACAACTATCCTTAATCACACATTAATATAGGTTATAATTTAATTAGAAATATGTAAATATAGATATCAAACTTCTATATCTCAAAGCACATAGCATAAGTATTATTAAGTCTAGCTAGTACGATATGAAATAATAACGATAACTATACTGTAGAGTAGGAAATAAGGAATGAGACAGTTGTGTGAGCCTGAATCAAGGTATGGACTAGAAAATGGACTTAAATCAACAATTGCATATTTACCATTTCAATAATTATTTTTAATTTTCATTCCATGCAAACTGTGTGCTACATGACAATCTACAATTCTTCCTGTCTAACTTTCAATCTCACTATTTATCTTACCTACATAATCCTTGTCCAGTATTGTCCCTTATCTTGCATTTAATACGCATCTATATTATTTCATTCATTTTTTTCATCTCACCTTTCATCCTCAATTATATTGTATGGTTGATTGTTAAATGATATTATCTATACAATATATTTCCTATACGTTCTTAATTTCGACAGGAGCTAAAATTGATATTTTACTGCCCTCATTGACCATTGTACTTCGTATAATTGATTGGACTTCTTCTTCTTTAAGTCAGATCATTATTCACAGAGACATTAATTAGTTCTAATTATATAAAAAAATGATATAATTATTGTATCTTTATATATGAGGTCCTATTATATGATATCTCTTATAGATATGGAGCAAGGAGAGTACCCATAGGTTTACATATACTTTCTGGATGGGATCATTTCCATTAATATATTTCATTTTCTTTAATTTTAAAAGTGGACAATTTTTTCACTATTCTCAAATATCGGATTATTTAGCAATCAATATTATATACAAATTCATTTTCACAATATATTTATTTATCTATATCACAATACTGGATAAAAATTTTCTAATAGTTAACATACTCCTGGAATATTTTTGGGCACACACGGCTCTTATCCTCTCCTGCTCTTTATAATATAGTCAAATCTTGTTATTTTTACATATTCTTCCAAAGATTGATATTTAACAAATATATTCTGTTTTATTAGTTTTTAATTTCTTAAATTTGTTCAAAACAGGGACTAAGCATTTCATTAGATCCAAGTTTCAACTGACTAGGGAGACTACCTGCACCATCAAATACTAAGGGGTACGAATACCACTTGAGTGGAATGATCTGCACCTATATTCGTACTTACAGATCTTCTTCTTCCCCAAGTACACATTCAAGCTCACCGTGAACACACTAAGTGGTATTATTCGTCATCTATATTAATTCTGGCGTGTGTATACATTCATAGGACTCGAGATTCGATGTCTTTACTCACAAGTGGATGAGGAGAGTGAAAAGGCTACAAGATTGTCTAGATTTTATCAACACGCTTCTCTCGACATACGTTTAATATCATACCTCACATAGGATCTAATAATTTCCTATCTAGTCTTGTTTGTCTCTATTTTTATGTACAAGGTTCTATCATCTTTTCTCTTTCTTATCTAGTATCATTTTATTAAAGTGCAGTAATGTCTTTCAATTATATCTACTTTGCTGAGATATCATGACACGAAAACCAGTGTATATTGATATTCATACGTAAATATTTTTGCTATATTAATAACCTTTATATATATATTAGTGATATACATAACAAATGAAATATCGTATAGCGTAAATCACACCACATAAAAAATATTCATAACACTACTAAGTAAGCATATATCTGGTTAGAAATTGAAACGTATCTTGTTCGAGCGTGCGTTTCTCGTACTAATGATATTTTCTCTGAATTCGTATTATTCAATACTGTGGAAATCTGATAATTATAATGATAAGGCAATTCACGGTGTACAACGAGGGCGTGTCTCAAGAGAATCTTTCTTTAGTAAAATGTGTTTGATAATATGTGAAGAGTCTTTAATGTACCTCGCTGCGATATAAATTCGATTATAGATCAAAAAGTGAAACGATTACATAACTGTGTATTCATTAGATATGTATGGTTTTTATTGTATTGCAATTAAATAATGGTACTCTTCTCTTTATTTTACTCTGTAGCTCGATATCAACGAGAACTTTTTGGACTCCATGCTTTCACAGTCTACTGTGATGTTATAATCCATTTGTATTTGTTGTCTTCTTTTCCTAGCTGTTGATACTGACTTTCTCTATTCTTTCTCTCACATCTATTGTGATAGCGTATACTTTTATCTACATAGTGATAATTTTCCGTGTAGAGAGAATTAATATATTCATCTATTATTTTATATGTGTTATTCAATTAATTTTATACGATTTCGGGTTATTCATTTTTCTTTACCCCCTCTAACAGAATTCCTAATGTAAACTGGAATGCTAGTCAATGGCACAAACTATAGACGTCACATCTGTTGAGATTACTGAGATGCCTAGCACAAAATAATTATCAAATGAAGAAATACAAACTTATTTGGATACCAACATTAGGCCAAACCTTCCACATTTTCCATCTCATTCTCAAAGTGTTGAAAGGTGTATGAAAATGACAGGAGCTTCCCATTGTGTGAATGCCTTTATATTCTTGAAGTTGAAGGAATTTCACTAAGATTTCACTTTAAAACTTGGGTAGCTTTGTCACTGTAGTTTGGAGCTACCTTTGTAATTACTAGCCCAAAAAACAATGTAGGAATGATTAAGATTGATAAAGTACAACGGCAAAATCAATATCCTTTCGTTACTCTTGATAATTTCAATGAGATCATGCTGGAAGCACACTTGGAGGATTAAGGAAGTTTCAGATAAGAAAACAACAGAAGCATATTAGATAAGATCGAGTATATGTCTGACATTATTTGGTATTTGAATGCAACTTTTAACAGTAAATTAATTGGTTTTATAAAAATAAACTATGCAACACGTAAAATTATATCGCACATTAAAAAGATATAAAATATGATGAACCAGCTCACAAATAGATATCAACGCTATATTAGTAACTATATAACACGATAGTAGACTTCTTATATCTTCTCAACATGTTATTGGATGCTGAACTGCACAAATTATGAAGAAAAGTATACACAGAGGAGTGATGCGAGCGCAAATTGTAGTCTTTAAAAGTTTTGCATATAATTTATTGTATTATCTTGGTTACTACACAGACAATGTAATAACAGTATTGTTACCAACTAGTTTCTACAAATAAATGAGCGTTATTAATTTGGTGGAAACTCAGAGTCGAGCACAACCTGGACGTTAATAATGTAAATACCAGGTAAGTAGATATTTAAAACGATATTATATTTTGTACTCTACACACGCACTAGCTGTAGCAAAACTACGCTACTATGTACAATATATTTAAATGTGATTACATTCAATGTGTCAATTTTTTGTTTCACTATAAGAGTAGATGGTCAAATTAGGTAAATATAATAGATATACAAAATAATGTATTAGATCTTTCAGCTATATAGAACTCGTAATTATATATAACTATAGACAAACCTTATTTGTATTCATACATGCAACTATATCATGTTTTTTCAATTGAAAAAGCAACATAGAAAATATTAGAATAAACTTTCTATAATGAAATATAATCTATATTAATAGTATATAGAGTTGCAGGGCGTTTCTCATATAGCTCACCTCACGTGAACCCAACCTGGATATAGCTGAAATAATCATCATCATCTGAATCCTCATCTTTTGCTGATAATTTTATAGTTTGTCTATGTCTACACGGAATGATAGTATATGTTGACTAGGATAGAGCTTGATATTTGATGTCTTAGGCTTCATTGTATGTTTGTTCAGTGGAGAGAGATTTGCATGATGTTTTTCAGAGTTTCCAGTAAACTATTTGGGGAGAGTGAAAGAGATACAAAGAAGTCCTGTCTCATAGAATTGCGACTTTTCTCGAGTAATCTTAGCTTTTAACATGCCATTTGTTATGATTATAAGCAATAATTTTGACGATCCTTTCGAAGTTAACTTAATCATATTATACCAGTATAGAAGTTTGAAAGGCGAGATAGATGGAGAACGCACTAAGACTATAAACAGATTGACCGAATGCACCGCAATACGCTGTAAGCAATCTCGTTTGGCGATAGTGTCTGTTCGTTCGTGCGTGCGTTTCCTTCTGCAACAACTACTGAGTGTTAAGAAGGTCGTTATTTTGGAGTAAACTTTGCCTGTTTAGCGAGTCGTCGTTTATTGGAGTTGTTATTGTATATATATATTTTTTAATTGATATTTTTTGTATGTAATTTATATTGCATATATGCAAATATAGAATGAATGGTATAAAGAATTAAATATAAAATAATAGAATTATTATAATAATGAGAAGAATTATAATAAGGTAGTGAAGAATGAAATAGTACCATGTGATTGTTGGTGAAATTTTGTGTTGTAGTAATGAACGAAATAAGAAAGAATTAATCAAAGATGATTGACAAATTAAAATTAATTACATCTATTTAAAATGGTAATATTTTATTTTAATATTAAGCATATATTATATATATATATGTACTATTATATATATGTATATACTTATAATCATATATATATAGTATATATATTATTATATTATAATAGTATAATTATTCTTAGGGTATAATTGGGTGTGTTTTCCATTGAAGTGTTTCCTTTAGTACTAGTTTAGGGAGAGTAATGTGGATCAGGTATATCTATTAGTTCTTGTAGAATGGTTAGAAACGGATGATTATATTGATGTTACTCCCTTCAGATATATATAAGTATATCTCATATATATATTATATAGATAAATATATATTTATTTATATATTATTGAATTTCTAATATTAAATTATAATTTAATTCTATACCAGAATTTTTTCCTATTATATTAAAGATATTGTTATTATATTATTGTTATAAAAAGACGAATTGGTAGTAGGTACGATATGGTATTTTACCTGCACCATAAACTAAGGAAGGAGCAGAGGAGCAGTCGACATTATATTCTGTCCTCCAAATACTCTTCAACTCCGGATACTTGTTTCTCAAACGGGGGTAATTGTCATAGGACCTCGAGACTTCCGTTCTACCGACTGCGTCACACAATGCAGATTTTCAAAGTGAATTGGTTCATTTCATCTCACATATACTATATCATAAGTTGCTTACTCAACTATACCACTTTTTTCTAAGTATTATTAAGAAGTTTAAGAAGGTTGGTGAAATGACACCCTAATGATTTTTCATACTTTTACTATTATAACATTATATAACCAAGATTTTTACACACTCAAGAAATACATACATACTACAGACCAACTGGTTTAATGATAAGTAACCGGGGGGCCGTATTAATATTAACTTCATCAGTAGTTATTATAATTATATAAAGCAATTCGAGCGTGAACGAGGAGTGGTGAATTTAGAATAAATAACTTAAGACTACAAAATAATCATTTATATAAAAATTAAAGTTATAATTAATATATCTATTTTTTCAGTTTATTTTTTTTATCATGCGCTTTGCATCATTTCATGAACTTATATTATTTATTTCTTTTCAGTCTTCTTGTCGTACTATCATTAACACTTATCACAATGAATTCCGTGAGAGACGAAATTCCATCCAGTCACGTGATTTTCAGATTTTATTACGTTTGTGGGGATCTTAGAAGCAACGAAGTCGAGCCAATGTAACGCAACAATAAAGCTGTGCAATGCTATTCCGCTATAATAATAGCCCAATAATGAATCAAATAAAGATTCACTTAATAGGATGTGCAATGGAGTCAGCAACGGACCCGGGAAAATATCATGTGTAGTTATTTTTACATTACATTACTTTTAATTTGTCAGCCTATTGTTTTTTTAAACTTAATTTTAATTATGTTTTATAAATAGTTTGTTTTGCAAGGTACTCATCTATGAAGAGTCGACTGCGAGGTCTTTATGAATTAAACACACACTGGGGATTAAGAAGTTCAGCACGAGTACTGGAAAACGGTAAGTATTTGGGTATTTTGCTTTATACATTTATGATATCTTAATTTGGTTTATAAATACATCAGTAAACTTCTTGAATTATATATTTCCCCCCTCAACTGTAAAAGTTTTTTAGAACTTTAACAGATGACTTCTTATTCCACAGGTGGTGACTTCAACGAATATTAAAGCATACAGGCTATTTGCTTAAGTGTTATTGAATTGTCAAGGCAGTACGTAATTTCGATTTCCATTGCTTTAAATATTACATATAACTCAGAGGTACAATTGGGAATTATTAAATATCATTAGATACAAATAATATAAAACATTAGTACATGAATAACTTATTAAGGATTTCAATAATTAAAAGATAAGATAAAAGTGTTTTTCAGAATGACTTTCGAATAATAACTATAACTAATAGACCAAAACTTATATAATTCCAAAGCATGCTTTCATTCTGACATTGAATTCTACTTATGAAAAAAAAAATGCGGGGCGTTTCCACTCCCCTCACATCCCCCACTATAACTAAACACCTCCTCTGGGATTTCTCTAAATTAATTTATTTTCTACAATTAATTGAAAGGTTTTTATTTTTTTTTTTTTCATGAGTTAGTTTCAAAGATTTCCAGTAATTCGGAGGTGAGGTTCAGAAAGAGCTGGAAGGTTTCATGAGGTTTTCTTCGCACGTTTATTAATAGCAACTCATGTTAATTAGAATACAATATCTATTGAGAGCAATGGGGGACTTTTATTTTAACTTTATACAAAACAATAATTTTTTTTTCGTAGCAAGTCATAAATGTCAATATATTAGACCAAGAGATCTGGTATTTCTTGAATATTTCTGGTTGAGGAATAGTGGTTTTTATAAGTCAGAAAATGTTATTTTGAAATCAGTAATATTATTTTCAAGTCAGAATGTTATTTTGAAATCAAAAATGTTATTTTGCTAACTATATAACTTATTATTTATTTATCTATCACTAGGAAAACAGCTTAGGAGGAGATTGGAACTACTTATACTACTAACGTAACTAACTAACTAACAGGTGATTTAAAAATAATTATGAAAGATATGAAGTAAAATAGATAATTTGCAGGTTGCAGGTCACGACGAAATATTTCACTATATTCATTCCAAGGAATAGTATGGACTTTTGGAGCATGTTCTGTCATGAGCGTTTGATAAGCGAGAGAGCTCTTTTCGGCTGTGTTGAATAGCAAGAGTAGCTGTTTTCTGACATAATAATGTATAAGTATGGATCAGATTAATATTATATTAATTATTTATAATAAATAATATATAGTAATAAATGATAGATAATAATGAATAATAATAATAATACTTGAATATTTTGCAGGCGTATATATATATAAAAAAAAACAAAAAAAAAAACAAAATCTATAATAATAGATGGAAGAGGTAAGATTATAAAATATATGACTATTAATAATAATAATAATACATATATATAAATAATAATGAAAAAAATAAAAAAGGAACAAGAACAAGGATTTAATTTATTATTTATATATTAATTATTATAGTACTAATATATATATAATTATATATATATATACTACTATATATATATATATATATATATATAAGAACGGGCTTTATATTATATAACTTAATATATCATGATAATAATTATAATTTCTAGTCATTATAAGATTTTTACTAATATATTAAGGAGTTATATTTTTATGAGAGAGGAATGCGGAAATGAGGAAAAGAGTAACGAAATACTCAAGGAAATGTGGAAATGTTTTCCGCGTTGATAAGATGCAGAGAAGGAGATCCGATAAAGATCGAAATATATACAAAGACATCGTACAACAACTACTACTCATACGTGTCGAATGGTTGAACGACACGACAACAGCGTAGTAAAATAGAACAGCAGCGGAAAATGCGAGCCATTGAGATTTGATAGAAGGACGAAGTGAACGGCTTAGTTGGACAGAGTTTAGATGAAAGCAAGTTCGCCCATATTGATCTTAGGAGAAACAACTGAAATTGGTTTTGGATCATTGTTGAGGAGATGGAGGCTTGAGATATTCCAAGATTGCTTAATTTAAGACTCATGGTGAGAGAGACTAGTGGAGAAGACGATAGAAAAGATGGGAAGATGAGCTGTGGAGGAGGCGATTATCCTCGGGGAAACGATTGGAGAAATGTGGAAAGGTCGCCACTATTTCGGAAGATGGGATGCCTAGAGGAACATCAGCTTGACAGGGTCTACCTATAGAAGGATTGGTAGGAAGAGAAATATATATATATATATATATATATATAGATATATATATATATATATATATAATATTATATTATATTATATATATATTATGATAATAGGTATAATATATATATATAGTACTATACCTATATATTAGTACATATAATTGAGATATTGGTTTGTTTTAGGACCTTATGTTTTTAATATAAATTAGTGATGATACGACGGAATAACGAAGCATAAGGTTTAATAAATTAGTGCCTCAAAGTTTCGAGTCACCATGAACTCATACTCAGGGAGGCTGCAAAAACTCATATACATAGATATAACAGAAAAAGTGTAAAACGATGAAAACATAAATGGACATTGGAAATTTAAAATTGCGAAGTATTAATTAGTTGACGGGAATAATTGTTAACAGTCTATATAAGGAGAAAGAGGACACCAGCACAATTAGGGACTGGAAAATATGAACTAAGATTAAAGATAAGATAAATAAATCGAACGATGGGAGAAAATTGAAGAATTTTAAATCAGCAAATATAAATAATGAAAAAGAAACCTAATAGATCCGGAGTTAATAAAATGAATAGAAAATAAAATTATAGGGGGAGAAGACACAGGAAATTAGTTGTATGTGGTGAAATGTTTTGAGAATCCAGAGTCATATAAGATATAAGTACAAACATAACCGATATGATTAGAGGAATCAGGTGTTGATGATAGGTAAAAAAAAAATAGAATGGATATACCTTCATTCACGTTAAATTAGTTTTCTAATCACAATGAAGTGTAAGATTATATAGGTTACGTAAGATGATTGAGGGTAAGTATACTTAGTATGGGGGTAGAGCAGTGGAGGAGTTCACCTCTGGGGAGATTTAAGTTGTTTAATATAAAGTGGATTCAAAATCTTACGCGTCCATAATCGAGAAAGTAGATGGAAATGCAAAAGTTAAAATCTAGAGAAGTGGTGGGGTACTCAGATTCTATGGTGTGTGGGAGCGGATTGGGGTGTGTTCGGGAGGTAAGTATGGGGAGGTTGGTGCGAAATGATGTGCCTATATGTTTTATGTATTCTCAGTTGTAGTTGAAGCGGTTGTCTCTAAATATGCTTTTTGGCAAATCTGCACAGTTTTGGAGAAAAAAAATTTAACAACATAGGGAGCCGATATTTTTTTATTTGAAAGGAAAAAAATAATGGAAAGGGGGTTAGTTGCAATGAGGTGGGGGTGAAGTAAAAAAATAAACAGAGATAGTATAGGCGAAAAGACGGTTGTCTAAATATTATAAATGTGGCAGATTGAGCAATTCACTGCGTATAGTAGGCAAACAGGTTCAAGCTAACAACTTGAGAATACGAAACATATAATAGGGACATATTTCGTGATCACAAGCACTGCCGCCATAGACTTACCCCGAACTCCAATCCGCTCCATACAACACATGATTTCTGCTCATTCCTCGCTTCTCTGGATTTTAACTTTTGCATTACATCTACTTCTGATACTGACCGTAGATTTTGGAATCCCTTTATATCTTAAGAACAATTAATAATCCCCATTGATAACTCTCGCATCCCTACCCCCTAAAGTATTACTATCACTTCATCCATCTACACCTGAATAATTCCTACTTCATTCGTTTAACACTATTACAAGTGTATAATGGATTAGGCATACCCTTTTATTTACTTTTATTTTATTTATACTGCAATTCCACATATCCGTTATTTTTTCTTATAACTCTTATACTATATTAACACAAACAATTTCACAAACCAACTAATTTTTGTTGTCGCTGCCCCTATGATTTCTTATTTTCTAGTTCATTTGTTTCACTTCGGATCTATTAGGTGTGCTATTTAACTTTATTTTTTTGTGATTTAAATTTCGTTTACTCCATTTGCGATTGTAATTTAATCTAATTTTAATCTTAGTTCTAATTTCCCATTCACTAATTGTGCATTATTCATAATTTATCATGACACATTATTCTTATATATATATTGCAATTTTAATTTCAAATGTCTGTCTATTTTTCATCGTTTTTAACTTTTTTGTAATATTAATTTATATTTTTTGCAGCCTACTGAGGATGAGTCACAAGCGACCTCTCTAAGGCATAATTTAAAACCTTATGGCTATATGCTATTTTAAAGGTCATCTAGTTGTATATTATATATAGGTATATATATTATGATTTATATATATAAGTATATAGATAATATATGATATAGTATATCTTAATAGTATGTATATAAGTTAGTTAATGGTTGGTAGATGTAAACAACTGCTACATAATTAAGCGCAGTGTGATAGGTATTCGGCAAAAATACTTCCGCGTTAACGTTAATGATAGCACGTGCTGCGGGTATGTGAATTGCTGGCCTAGCAGATGTCGCGGTAGGTTATTGACGACTAAGGCACGATGGACAAAATTAAAGCGCGAGAATATGTATCGCTCGTGGATGAATAATATCCCCTCAACCAACAGGAACCCTACGACGCACTCTAAGCCGCGTCCATGCTCGGGCTCGTAGGCCGACAGTAAACAGTGGGCACTACGGCGCAGAGTGTAAATTCATTTATAACGGGGGGAATATAGTTGGTATGTAGTATCTACAATGCTAAAAATTCAAGGCAGTTTGGGATTATGGTATTTCGCAAAAAGATTAACCCTTAATATCTTCGAACTATCTGGAGGATGTGAAACTGGGCCTTAGAGATGTCGCGTAAGTGTTCTGACTACAGCCCAAGGATGGACAAAAATAAAGGAGCGCGTAGAATTGTTTCTGTGGTGAATATAATCACTCACTGCCAACAGTAACCGGGACGACGCGCATCTACCCTGCCATCGGCTCGCTGAGTAGCGCACAACAGGGCGAAGCGCAGAGTGAAAATTCTTTATAACGGGAATAGTATTTGTATGTGATAACAACTGCTACGAATTCAACGCAGTGTGATAGGATACGCGCCCGAGCGGTGGACGGTAGAGGTCGTCGTGGTTTTCGATGTTTGGGTGGGTTGGAATATTCGAGCACAGGAACAATTCTCGTGGCTTTATACTTGTTTAGTCCATCGTGGCGTGTCGTCAACACTTACGCGGACATTTGCTTAGGAGCCCAGTGTTCGACATTACCAGCAGTGTGAATAATGTACTTAGGGGTTATTCTTGATACTATCAAACTGCGTGAATTTTGTTAATGCAGTGTGTTGTTATAAGCATAAATATATTCCCCGTTATAGAAAGAATTTCCACTTCTGCGAGGTGCGCTGTTATGCGTACTACGCGATGCGTCGGGAGGGTACGAGTGCGTTCGTGGTTCCTGTTGGGTGGGTGATATATTCACCAACAGCACAGGAACAATTCTCGGCTTTCTGTTTAGTCATCGTGGCGTGGATCGTCAAACACTTCGGCGGACATACTGCTAGGGCAGGATTTTCAACATCGCTAGCAGGTGAATTATTAGGGTTATTTTTGAATATATATCTATTATATAAGATATATAATATATATATAATATACTATATATATATATAATAATATATATATATAATATTATTATATATATTATATATATAATATAACTATTGTAATTGATGGTATAGTAGTTAGTTATTTTGTAATATATGGAGAAGTTGTGATTTATATATCTTATATTTTGCTTTTAATAATAATCTTCTTCTTCCTTTTAATTCCCAAGCCTTTTACCTCCCTTCGTTTTCATCGCCGATTCGTATTTTAGGAAGTTTATCTCTCGTTTTATTCTATAATTTATAGTGTTGTATTATTGTTTCACTTTTTTACTTAACATTAGATTTTTTCAGCTATTTTTCTTCTCTTCAACTTTTTTAGATACCAACTCATCAAACCCCTTTAAGAAACTTTATCTTAGAACTTCAATTCAAATCGAATTTTTACTTTATTTATAGTGTAGAATTTAGAAACTAAATATGATATTAAATCAATCTAGAAAATATTAATTGAATATTCAGGAAAGTCAATAGCTTATTGAGGTTGCACGCCTACCGTATCCGTTCTAAAGACGGTAAGCTCATCGATTATCACTGAAATGGAGAAATATCATAAATCCAAATTTAACAAACTTTCAAACTCATATGCACACTTAACAAACGAAGAGAAAATACTAATGCCTAAAAAGTATGGCATGTGGTGCTAAAATATCATAGGATCTGTCTATGACAATGAACACAGATGCAACACAGTAAAAGAAGTTTACATACGATGTAATTCGCGAAGTGAATTGTCTTTTATGAATAAGTGACGCGCTAATATCGTGATATTCTATGTCAAGAAAAGTTAGGATAAACACTTTTATAGATATTGATCTGTTGAAAAGTCATTCAACTCGACTTTTACTTTATTCAAATACAAGGAATTAGTATTATCCTGAATATGGTAAAATAAACTAAAAAAATTGAAACCATTAGAAATATTATTAAAATTTAAAAAGAATTATGGCTTGTAGTAGTTTGATTCAAATGGCTGTTCAAAGTATTGTTCTTGATGGTATAAATCAATCAGTCTAACTTTCGCTTAACTCTATAGGAAAATAACTTTGATGTTTCACCGCATGAACATGTTACAAATACCTGTAATGAATTAACTATTAGATAAGTGGCTTGATGTTTAACCGCATAGAAACATTAATCTGTTCTAAGAACTGTGATTAATCATAAGTGAATAACTGTAGTTTATGGCTTTGATGTTTTCCGCATAGAAATATCTGTTCTAAAGACGGTGAATCTATACGATCACACTGAATAACTCGTCAATAAATGTGTTTTGGACTGTTCCCGCAATAATAAATCATCTGTTGTATAGAGATGATATAATCGATCACCTAACCGAGTAGGAGAGATGTAAGGTTTTAGTTGGTCCTTAGTTGAAGGCGTCCTGACTTTTGTGAGCAGCCTTATGAGTGTTTGGTATGGTCTTTGATTTTAAACGGTTGACGAACTATATCTGTTAGTGAGCAAACTCATATGGTCTAAATTTGTTAGATGTGGACACTATTCCAAGCACTAGCATTTCTTATGGTTGTACTTATAATGGAATTTATTAATGTCTTAGTGAACAGAAATGTATGAATTAAACTATCTGATTCTATGAGATACCGCTTTGTGTGTGATAGGCGATCTATCGGTGTCACGACTTGTTGAATAAAATGTAATAATACGTTTTGATGTTCACCACCATAGACTATATCGTGTTCTAAGACGATTGATGAAATCTTATCGATCACACCGAGTAGGAAAATAATCCAATTTCAGCCACTTGTAGCACTATGATGTTTGATGTTAGAAACAGAAACTATTCTGAGTGGGCAAACTCATTGTCACATTGGCAGTGGACACATCCAACACACTAATGATGGTTTAATTGCCTTAGTCAAACAAATGTTCCGAGCTAGCAACTATATTATAATTGACAGAGGAACATAAACAAGAATAAACAAAATACATTAACATATCTATGATGTTTGTTGCTTAGACGGAGAACCTGTTACAGTGAGCCAGAATCATGTTGTTATCTAGATAGGCTAATTATATACTTATTCTA